>VYYI01000838.1:0-25005 GCA_021029175.1 Bilobella aurantiaca
TGAATGGCAAGGGTGTAGAGCGTCCGCGGCACTTTCCCAAACACGTACACTTGATTCCGAATGCCGACACGCTTCTGTAGGAGCGTAATTAATTCAGATTCATTCTAAAAGAAAAAAAAAGTTTGGGAGAAAGTTGGAGAAAGTTCTTACGAAAGAATCTCGATGGACTCGAATGGAAAATAGCTTGGGTTCACTGGGAGCCGGGTCGTCTTTGTCAATCATTTCACTCCTCATCTGCAATTCAAAACAGTTTGAGCAACTTTTTCAAGAGTTGTTTTCAAGAGTTGTTTTGAAAGTTGTTTTCAAAGAGTCTTTGAAGCGGAACCTCTAGCATCGCAGAGTCATTGTTTCGATGAAGACCGTCTTTGTCTACCAGCTCCACTTCACTCAGGTCCAGGGAGTTATAGGTGGGTTTCAAAATATTCTCGTACTAACCAAATTTAAACAATTTTCATCAATTGTTTAAAAATTAGTTTGTTTAAAACAAAGTTTTGAAACACTTTTCAAATAGTACAATTAAAAAAGTCTCACAAGGGGTCTAAAGTCAGGATGAAATATTATGTGACCATTATTATTAATGGCGAAGGCATAGGCGTTGACCCCGAGCTCAAAAGGGCGTGGCCAAGTTTTTGAGCTCCTCAATTGACACGTCCGTCCCAACCACCCCCAATAAATTGGCAATTCTCTCCTGCGTTAAATGAATTATACTTAATTAAAATTATAGTTGCAATTAATTGTACGTAAACCTAAATATTTTTTTTTCCAAGTTTACCTTATTAGTAGTTTTAGTAGAATTTGTAAAATTTCGAGTGTCAAAGACAGGATAGCTGGCGGAAATGATGAAATTGAATTTTCTGAGTTCAAAGATTTTTTTCCAAGTTTACCTTATTAGTAGTTTTAGTAGAATTTGTAAAATTTCGAGTGTCAAAGACAGGATAGCTGGCGGAAATGATGAAATTGAATTTTCTAAGTTCAAAGTCCTTGAACAGTGTGCGTTCTCTCTATATAAAATAAAATCGAAAAGGTTATTATTTTAATTTGATTTCTAATAATTCTACTATATTTAAAAAAAAAGCTTTCGAAGCAAAAGCAATGAGTAAAATTAATAGAAACGAGTATGCATTCGTTTTCGACCAATTTAGGGATCAATTCCTTTGGCTCCTTAACTGCAAGCTAAATTAGAATGAGCAAGAGTCTTAGCTACCGTGTGGTCATCTACTAACTTTACATTTCTTTTTACATATTTCCCACCTTCCAAATTGTCTATACCATGTTTCCGTATCCGAGCAGGCAGAATTGTGAAATGTGATAGCGTGAGTGGGAAATGCAAAATTTAGAATTGGAAAGCTAGGAGATGACCGCACTGTAGGTTGACAACATGCTAACTAACCTCCTTAACCTTTGGATTTGGCTTGGGTAACTTTGCTCTAACTTTGGTTACGTAGGAATTGAGGAGGCTACGGGAGCCGTCTTCGCGTGAATCTCGAAGGATCTAAACAGTGAGAGTGTGCTAAACAATCATCTACGACTCCAACGATACGGGAACTTCACGCACAATTACCGTCAAATGCTACTACGGCCGCGCAGGTGCTCAACTACAAAAGTAGGTGCTAATTAGTGAGAAAAGTTGAAGGGTCCTACCCTAAGGGTCCGTTGCCGCTCGGCCTCCATTCGGCGAATGGCCCTTTGACTAATGTTCGTAGCACCGTAGTCGAGGTACGTTTTGAGTTTGCTCAGAGGGAGGTTAAAGACGCCTTTCTTTTCGTCCTTGATTTTCCCATCAGAGAAAGCGAGAATGGAGCTTTTATTGGAGCCCTTATCCTTATTATTTTGAGCCACGTTTTGATAGAACCATTGGTAGCGCTGCGCACGCACCTTCTGCTTCTCCCGGGTCTCTTCCTGCCACTGCCATTCAGATTCAACCAATTCCTGTTCGAAATTTTGAAAATTCAAAATTTTACATTTTGTAATTTAAACTAAAAATTACAATGGAGGGAGTTTGTTTCTAGAAAAAAGTTAGCATCCGTTTGATTTCGCTGAAATTTCCATTTCTGAAGTCAAGTATGTTCATTAGAACCCCAAAAATGTCTTACAGCGATTTGACCTTGAGGTTACCAAAGACCAAAGTATAGTTTTGCTTTTACGCCATTAAGAAAAAATGCTACAGTAAATCAGCAATAATTTTTTATGCTGTATCAAAATATTTTACTAGTGGCGTAAATGCTAGACTTAATACTTTGACTTTTGGTGGCCTCAAGATCATATCGTAATGAAAATTCTTGCCAATTATCATCAAAATCGAATGCTAACTTTTCCATAAATTCAACCTGCTCCGTTAAAATTAGGAAACTGATGAAATTGTACCGCTTGGTCAAGTGTTAGTTGCCAGAACTTGACATAATGGAAGGTAGCAAATGAACAAGCGGTATCAGTGATTTTTAACTGAAGGAGTCCTTACAGCATGGTTTGCATAGACCGGTGTCCAGTTGATCTCACGCCGAAGGCTAAGGACTAATGGGCGTGACATGACGTGGACGTATTTTACGACTTGTTCCTGCACTTCTCCCATTGTCGAAACGTGGACAAAGTAACCTGTCCGTTTGGATACGTTGCAAAGATTAATTTTAATTAATTAAATTTAAAATTAATTAAATAAAGTGAAGTCTTGCCTTGGTTGTAGCAAGCCATTTCCTCGACCTCTTGCTTGTCAGTGGACTCTCTCCCAACCAAATACGTGAAAACACGAATGGCCTTGTCAGGGTTCCGCTCGTCAAAGTACTCTTTGAAGTTCTGAGGGGCCCCATCAGTGATGATCATAATGGCCTCATTGCACTTCGCACTCTCTGTCGCCCCTTTATTCTAATTCACAAACATTTGATATTGAAATTAGTTTTTTTTTAATTATTAAAAAAAACGTTTTTCAAACTCACCATCTCCAATGCGTCAAAGGCCCTCTTAAGTGCAAGGGCCCAGTCCGTCTGCCCCTGCGTCTGTTTCTGTTCCAGTGCAACTCTCATGTCACGAAGGTTTTCCAAAGTAGCCTGATTTATATTTCTAATTGTAACTCAATTTTAAGTATTATTTAACTATAAAATAAGTACAGAGCATTTCTTATTGTTTGGACGATAAGAGAAAGTCGGGACATTGTTAACGACATTAACATTCAAAATGACCCCTTTTAAATTTTAACTCAGGGCAGTGACGTGACGCTGTGAGTTTTCCTGACTTTCTCTTTTTCTACGGCACATAAGAAAGGCTCTGTACTTGGTCACTTGAAAAAGAGTAACTTGCTTGAACTAAAATGGGGTTGCCCGTATCATTTGTACAATCCACCAGAACATCTAACAATCAAATATGGGTTAATTCTCCAGGAAGAAAAACACTGCTTTCACCATAAAGCCATCACGTGACGCTTTATGGTGAAAGCAGTATCTTGGGCACTTTGGACACTACCTGTGGTTTCCGAGAAGTTGAAGACGTTGACATAGTCATTGTCCGTGAGTGTGTCCAGAATGGAGTTGACGACGGCCTTGGCAATGCGGCGACGCAACCCCGTCATGGACCCTGAGTTGTCGAGAAGAATGAGCAGGTTTTTTGGACTGGTGGCTGACGCCGTGTACCATGGTCGGAAGCGACAGTCGTACAGATCAGGAGGAGCGTCCTTCTCCGAGTTGTCATTTGGCCATTCCATAGCTGCCAAAAATCACAAACTTTCATTATAGTCTTTTTAAATGCATTTGAAAGGAGGCATTCTGGTCATCAGCAACTTAGAAATCATCTTTACAGCCCAATCTCACCTGGATATTGTCTCAAAAAGCCGGTTGAGCTGCGACAAAAAAAAATATTTAAAAAAAAACGTTTTTTTTAGATTTTAAAATTGGATGATTTGATCTACCTTCCGAAGTACTGCCAACCCAAACTTGGATTTCGTCGGTAGTTGTCTATGAAGGTCCCTTCTAGGTCTGAGGACCACGCCAAAGCTTCCAGCAGAGGAGGATCTGCAAAAAGGACTTTAATGTGAGTTTTCTAAAAAAATAATTTTAGAAAAGTTTTTTAAACGCACCACATTCGTAGATACTGGTAGGAACATGGACAGAGCTGACGGTCATGTTGACGTCGGCCTTGAAGTTGTCGTTGCGTACGAGGGGGAGGGTCATGCGGTAAGTGCAGTTGTCCTGCGGCGGCTTTGGCTCCTCCTCTTCCTCCTCCTCCTTTTTGTCCTCCTTCTCCGGCTCCGGCCGATTGATGAGCTTCGCATTAAAATAACTTTTGGGTATGGGACCCTTGGAAGGGACCTTGGCATCTCGTGGAGGCGTTGTGCTATAAAAGTCGTCGGCCTTCGGCTCTGCATATTCTGCCAATTTCTAAAACAACAATTTCATAATTTAAAAAATTTAAAACTTCATTTTGAATTGTAGTTTTTAATAAATTAGGAACCTCTATCGCATCCACTCTTCCTTGAAGGCTCCCATTCACACGACTCATCACCTCTCTGAAGAGCTGCTGAACATCTATATCTCGTATCGATTCCGCAGATTTAGAAAAACTCTAATAAAAAAAACAGAGTTTTTTTTTAGGTTTTTGGATTTTAGGCTTAGATTTAGGTTAATCCAAGACTCTACGCTAAGGTTTGGATAAGGCTAGCTTAAAAAGATATAGCCGAACAGAATGTGTGGTCATCTGCTAACTTCAAAACATTTGAATATTTTTTCTTCACTTCAGATTTTGCTTTCCGAGCACGGTGAAGCAAGAGGATGTGAAATGACCACTTTCATTATTTCAGAGTTAGCGGATGACCATGTGGTAGGTAGAGTTGGCTTGTAAAGAAAAAGTTTTACTTACGTCACGAAGCTCATTGAATTTGGTGACGCCGTTGCTGAACTCGAAGAAGTTCTGACCAAGGCGTTTCGTCAGAGCCTCCATTCTAAATTTTCCAAAAAGAACAATTTTTTTGAAATAATTTTTTTCTTATAAAAAACGATTGATTTTGAAAATGAGATATATTGTTACCTGTCGAAGGCTGCATTAGTTCGTGACTGGGAGGCAACTGGCTTACGCAGTACCAGGAGGAGGCTGAGGCAGAGAAAGCATTTGTGGGTTAATAACATCCTGCTACTTTCCCTTGCATCATCAAAATTGCTCCAATTAACCTATTAAAGCCTCCTTACTTCCTAACTTTTGTGACCGTCTACGCTTACGCCAGTATTAGTAGTGGGATAAGTGGAGTGAAAGCTCTGCCGCATTGGACTTTCACTTCCGAACTTTCTCCGAGAGGAAATCAATATTTTTGAGGTTCAACTCCCGCCTGGGAAATTGGGAGAAAGTCCCATTCATAATTGATACTCCTCCACTCTCCTTTCTTTCTTTCACTTTCTCCTCCCGAAGACGTCTCGACAAGAGTACTGCATTAGTTTGTCCGCAGAATTCCAAGTCTCCAACTTACACAATTACTCAAACGACTTTCTTTGGGACTTTCACTTCTTATTTGAAGGTTTTCCAATGTCAAATTAACATTCCTGTCAACAGCAGCCCCCAATAGAGTCCCTCAGATGAAAAACTTCATTTCTTGAATTAATTCAAACACAAAACTTTTCAATCATCGTTCATTTCGAATCTATAGAAATTTTAGTTTACATTTCACAACTCTTCTTTCAACGAAAAGATTTCAAGAATGGAGACAAGGACACATTGCATTATTTTGAAATAAATTTTGAAATAGAAATTTCACTTAATGAAAAGTGAATCCTTTTACAACTAGAATGTCAAAATATTTATAATTTCAGGACCTGAGAAAGCAGTGGAGAAAATCTAGTTTTTTAATTCAAAATTGCTTAAACGATTAAACGTAGCTAATATACTTCCTTAATTAACGTTGCTTTTAAAACTCATTAGTTTAGTTGTTTAGAAGATTCCAATATAACAAAGCTTAATTAAGAAAAAAGGATGCTTTCACCAAAAGAAAGTTTGGCTCTGATGCCTGCCACTAGATGTCTCTTATGACTTCACATTCACACTCAAACCTCCTCTCATCCATCTACAGAGCGAGAGCATTAAATTCAAGCCAAACTGGAGGATTTTCTTCAAGAACACTGTGTTTTTTTAATGAAAATTTGAATGGCATCTAACAAATTATTAATTTTGCACGATGAAAAATGCTTTTATTCGTTAGCAGTACATTAGTTAGTAATAAAATAATAAATTAAAAATAATTCCACATCAAAATTAAAGTGTAGTTGAATGATTCACCGAAAATTACTTTGTTATCAGTGTCTTCTACGTAACTTTTCCACAATTACATGAACAATGGTTAATTTGTGGTTGGTGACTTTGAATTATAAACGTAGTTTATTCAATTGTACAATAGTATTTTAAATTACTATTAATAAATTATAATTAATAACATAAATTTACTAAAAAAATTTAGTATACACTATTTTCAGAACCTTTATGAAAATAGTGTTAGAAAATACTTGTCTCTGGACATTTCAAATCACTAACGATTCTTCGCTACTGGATTGCTTCCTTAGCTCCATCGTTTCTTCCAGGTTTACCTCCAGAGTTGACTTCGAGTCAATCATTTTCAAATCAGCCTGTTGACGCTTCAATTTCTGGAGAATGTGACGAAGCGGCTGCTCGGGCCTTGTCCTGTTCATGTAATCGCTGTAATGACGAATGAAGTCTACGAGTAGCGCTGAATATGCCATGATGAATGACTCGAGGAGGAGGAGGCATAGCGGGAAAATAGTGAAAACAAACTTTCTCTTCGCCAGTAAGTCCCGGAAGGTGTCCAGGCAGTTTCTGTTCCAGAGGAGTGGAAATATCTCATTGTGAATACGCTGGAACGAATCGCTTCCACTCCAGCGCTTGCTCTCTTCAGAAAGCTCTCCGCATTTCTTGAATCCAGTAGGAGAGTGTGAATTGCAGCAAGAGGCTGGAAGGGTATTGAGGGCTGAAAGTAGCCAATCACGTGGCCCAAGGACACCGCAACAGCCAATCACTTCCTGCACGTTATTCCAGGTGTGCTCACCACGGCAAATAGAGCTAAATTTTTGGTGCTGGAGAAGATGGTACGTTTCGGCTTGAAACAAGTTTTCGTAACTGAAATTTTCAATATTGCGCTGAAACGCTGAGAAATAGGCAATTTCGCAATAATCATGAAAATATTATTAAAATATACTTGTCCTTGGAAGGGCGAGTTGGAACCAAGGAGGCGGCCACTGCAGCGATCAGATTCAGCCCAAGCGATATGAATGTAAAGCCTTCGTGAGAGTCAAAGAGTAGAGGAACATCAAAATACGCTGAAATCAATCCAAGAGCACCGTTGACGCTTGTGAGGAACGCTGAAAAGTGCATGAGGTTCGCGGGGACTTGAGTATCTTCCGTGTAGCTGCTGATGATCTCCTCAACGTGACCGTGACGATTATTTAGTGCGTAAACGGCGCAAATAATAATTGGGCCGGATACAAGGAGTAGCAAATTTACAACTACAAAAGCCTTCAGTGCAGATTTATACGTTTCGCCACAAGGAGCAACTTCAACGGGCATTTTAAAACGTATTTGAACAGTGAATGTCAAAAAACAAGCTCAGCTCGTTTCATTACAATTTTCAAAAATTTTTAGCAATGTCTTGACAGCACTCTCGATCAGCAAAGCATTCTGTATTTTTTTTAAATGAACTCTCGATTTGATTTTGATCCGGATTTATTTTCTTGAACACAACTCGTTACAATAAATTCCTCGAATTTACTCGTTTATTATGTACAATCCGCACGGTCCAGGTGCCCCGCCATATGGCCAAGGTCCACCAGCCCCACCGCCACAGTCTGATCCAAGTAAGGACCCCTTTGCCCTTGGCGCTGTAAATTACGCTCCAGACGCTGGTCCCTTGGGGTCCCCTGCATCGGCAGCAGGGATCAATACTCCATCCGGCTTCAAGCTCGCCAAAGCACTAGCTCCACCCCTTACTCGTAAATTAATTTCGCAATCCATTCTAAGTCGTTTTTTAAATGTTTTCTATTTCGAACAAGCGAGTTCTGCGGACAGAAGCAGACCAAATGCAGCGATCGACAAGGTTGTCGAAGAATCGAAAGTAAAAGCAAATACGCTGATACGCTCCGTTGAAAATGAAGTTTAAACTGAAAAGCGTTTGTCAAGGCTTGGCTTGGAGTGGGAGAGACGCTGTTGCATATTGACGGTGACACTGCCGACAAGAAGTGTTCTGAATCGTACGTCGACGGATTTCGGCAGTTCAAGTACTTGGCAGGGGTCCTTTTCCGTTTCCCCATCGAGTACCGCCGCGTCTCCGACGGTCGCTTCGAGTTCTTCTGGAACCAATTGCAGGGAATCGGCTTCATGGCGACAAGTGTCGCCATCTTTGTCATCGCTCTCGTTTACACTTTCAATATCCTCTCTGTCATTCTCAATTACCCCCAGATGAATGCGGAGAGTGGTATTGGGGGAGGAAACAAGTGGAATGCGAGAGGTGAATCGCTGAAACATCGCTGAATGAGCGCTGATTAATTAACAGAATATTTTCTGATTTTCAGCTGAGGAAATGTTCATTTTCTATCGAAACTCCGCCATGGCTGTCATCTTTGGAATGCTCCTCCTCCACGTCTGCGTAGCCAATTGGAGGACATTCAGAAAACGAACTGCAATCTCCCACTATCTTGGCTTTTGCACCAAGTACAATTTCAAAAATTTGAATCGTTTAAAAAAACAAAATTTCAAATTTTTTGGAAAAAAAATTACAGTTCTTTGGATTTAATGCAATTGCACGCGGCCGATGGCCTTGGGCGATTTGTCTTCTTCCTCAACCTTGGATTCGTGTCATTTATCCTTGTGCTTATACTAATGATGATCTTCCGCGTATCTCCCATCACTTCCGGAGGTAATGTCGTGCTAATTTTTTTTAAATTTTACAACGTTATTTGAACAATTTGACAAGTTTTTTTGGGTGACCAGGACCAGGATTTATTGGAATTTTGCTTATTCGGGGCTTCAAACCTGACATTTACAAAGAAGAAACCACTTACAAAATGCTTCGAATCTATTCACAGGCTTTGTTGATCTACCTTATTCTGGCTGCAAAGGTTTGTCTATTCGATTTCCCAATTTTGTCAATTTTGCTCAATTTTGCTCAATTTTGTCGATTTTGCTAAATTTTGTCAATTTTGCTAAATTTTGTCAATTTTGCTAAATTTTGTCAATTTTGCTCAATTTTGTCAATTTTTATTTTTAAATTTTGCTCTTTGTCAAATTTGCTCCATTTCGCTCTCCTTTGGTAAAGCTGTATATTATCTTCTTCATCTATCAATGCAAAGTGATGGAGGGGGCCTTTCACCTCTGGAACCAGCGTCTCGACGTAGTGCTCAACAGAGGTCTTAACATTTTACACTATTTTTGCACTATTATTCAAATTAATAAAAAAAAACATCGAAAACTCAGATATAATTTCGAATAATGCAAAACTTTGAAAATTCCCGTGTATATTTCAGGTGACAACTTCTTGGTGCTGGAGAATCGCTTGGGGAAGAGGACCAATTTTCGCGAGCTCTTTGAGGATCATGCAATTTTGCTGGACATGATTGATGGAGCTGACTTGCTATTTGCTGACACAATTGAGTCTTACTACGTTTCTCAAATCATGAGCATGATCTTCGAGATGTACTGGTTCTGGCGCAGTTTGGCTGGCGACGAATTTGTGGACGTCAGAAAACTGGACGTAATTTTCATCCTGATCTACCTCCTTCACAGCTTCGTCTTCATGCTCCTTGCGTCATTTTCGGCTGCGAATGTCGCGGAAGAGGTGCGCAAAGCTCTTATTTAAAAAATTACATAATAAATAACTCCGAAATTCTGTTTGTCAAATACAGGCAATGGACGGATTGGAAGTACTTCGACGCAAAGGAATGTTCGGCCGAAAGAGTCCAGAAGAACTCTATTTTGTGCGTTTTTTTTTTAAATATTGTTTTAAATTGCGCCTTTTTAAAAGAAATTTTTACGTTTTTAAACAATTCTTGACGTTAGTTTTACAAAAACATAGCTGATGAGCCTGTACGTAAGCTACTCGGGACACTTTGACATTGCTGTTTCAGGAGGAGGTTACTCCAATATCGACAGAAGCTTCCTCGTCAGCGTAATTTTTTCATATCAATCACTTATAATTTGAACAGCGATGATTGCGTTAGGGCTGTTTTGCAGGTCGGCGGAACCATTTTGAGCTATTTCATTGTTTTGATACAATTTTCCCATCCACTGGCCCTGGACGATGAGGATCCACTCAAAATGCTAATTAGAGAGGAAGCGAAATTAATTCGAACTGTGGAAGACACCGTGATTTGGTTCTCACGCTATGACGCCGAAGCGGAGGCTGCAGCGCTCGTCATGGACCAGCTAGAGCAGCCGACGCTTTTTAACATTTCACAATTATTAATATAAAAAAGTCAAAAACATTAACAAAGCATAAAAAGAGAAACAAAAGTAATTTGAAATGTTTGAAAATTGTAAAAAACAGAGATTTTAACTTGCTTAATTATAATACGAGTTTTACATTTATTTAATAATTTTAACACATTTGATTTTAAACGTCTGACTAGAATCAGTTGGTTAGCCTAGTCACAGTTAGCATCACAAACCTTGTGATGCAATTTTAACGATGAAAACTCAACTCTTAAAAGAAAGGACCCGCACGCAACTACTTGTTAATTTTGTCGTTTAGAAAATGCCGCGTGGCCTAGTTAGCGCTGCTCACTTTGATAATACTGTTTTTCAAATTCTAATTTTAAAAAAGAGATCTGCGTCAGATCTGTGAGATCTGAAGAAGAGAGATCTGTTACAATTTCTTGAACGTAGATTCTAGGGAAATAATTAATCACCCTTCAAGTGAGGTACTGGAATCGGGAATTTTTTTTTAAAGAGAATTTTTCGACGCTGCGACTGATTGTGGTGAGGAGCGATGGGCCGAGGCCCCCTATTGGCTAGTCCGAGTCCTTTTTTCTGAGAATCGCTGCTTCACTCTCAGCGAAACCAGGCTCCTCCCCCTGGAGAATTCTGGATTGAACTGGACTCTGTCTTTAATGGTCACGCGTAGTGCGGGTACGACGTGAGATGCGAGGTCATGTGGGTGGGGTGCGGGGTCATGGTGTGACCTGCGGCAGCGATGTTAGAGTACAAATTGGCACTCGGACTACTCCAGTAGCTCGTAGGGGAAGGAAATATGCTTCCTACAAATTACGGTAAATCGTAAATCAAAGGCTCAATTCAATCAGATTGATTGTTTGAAATCCATGATTGATCAAATTCTTACCAGCGTGGTAACTGGACATGAAGAAATCTGATTGGTACTTGTACGCAGTCGGATCGGTAGCCGCTGGCTGTGTTGCAGCGGCGAGCCCTTCAAAAATTAATTGTGAATTAATTAAAACTTTCTCCAATTAAATGTTACAATTAAAAAATATTAAATAATCCGTGGATTTTTTTTTCGTGGTAGTTAAAAATTTGAGAGAAAAGTGTGCATACCTTGGAAATCAAACTTGTACGCGTAGCGTTTGCCATGAACCTTGGTCATGATATTCTTGTCGTAGTAATACCTGTAAGTGTAATGAAAAAATATAATTGTAATTACAAAAAATAATTGTAATTACAAAACATAATTGTAATTACACAATTACTTGATTTTCTTTTGCTTTCCCTTACCTCAGTGCCCGGCTCAACTTGTCGTAGTTCATATTTGGTTTTGACTTTCTCTCGCCCCATCGCCTCGCCACTTCATCTGGATCAGTTAATTTAAATTCACCGTTTGTACCTTCCCACGTGATGCAATTAGCATTGGAAGAGTCGGATAAGAGTTCCAAAAGAAATTGCCAGAGCTGGATTTGCCCAGAACCTGCATTTTTTTTTAATATTAGGAAAGCCAAACAAGCCCGTTCACAGACGAATAATAATTAAAGAAGCGTTCGAGTAATCTAAAAACCTGATTTTTATTTGCAAACAAAAATTGACGCAAATTTACCTGAACTTGCTAGTCGACTACTCGTGGGCCCAAACATTTGGTAAGGATCTAAAAAAAAATGTTTTAGATTAATTGAATAATTCTCAAGCACAATTTTCAAATATTTTCATTATTCTAGAGAATGATTGACACTGAAATTGGGCCTGGATGACTCTCTCCCAAAGGGAACTCTCCCTCCCACACATGAAAGCCTTCGTATAATATTTTTGTGTTCACTTTTACCTAATCGGTTAATTTTGATTGTATAAATCGTATGAGATTAATCAGATGATTAGTTCATGATTTTCAGAGTTCATGATTCCCAAATGGTTTTGAGTTGCATGTTTTGGTGGGGTTGAATGAAAAAGGTTTTGACTGGACGCTGTTGATGACCAAATTACATGCTGACTGCGAGCAGACGGCTGGAAGGGAGAAATGGGAAATTGGTGGTGAAAGTAACAAAGCGGTTGAGGAGCAAGGCCTCTGAATTGGCATTGCATGTCCGATTAGCGGGCCCTTAAGGAAGGTCCTGCAGAGCGGTGACTTGGATCTTGATGTAAAGGAAATTGTAATCAGGAAGTGGAATTGCAAACTTGGCACAAGAACAGGCTCAAAAATGATTTTCAAATGGAGAAAGTACTCGACGTCATGGAGCTTTTGTTTTTGCAGAGAAAGCTCAAGTAACTTTCTCTGCAAAAAAGGAGAAAAATGTTTAACGTCGAAATCTTTTTTGTTCATTCTAAGGGCAGTGAAAGTCTTGAAGGGAAAGCCGTTGCACGGTGAATTTCTTGTCACATGAAAAAAGAGAAAGTCCGGGAAACAAAATGCCACTGTTGAAAAAAACCATGAACTGAAATCTTAAGGTCCAAAATTTAAAATAACCAAATGAGTCCTGCTGCTTATGATGCTGCCACGCAATCCACTATGGAGTTGTAATTTTTGAATTATAATGCATAGAATTCAGACTTTCTCCATTTGCGGACATTAAGAAATGCTCTGTACATGACTCGGAGCTCTTGTCTTTATTAGAGTTGTGTGCAAACAAGAGTGGTCTCTGGAAAATGAGCATTATGATTCTGACTGAGATCTGTGAAATGCGGGTTCTGTGGTGATGATCTGTTGATGAGTCTTTTGGAAGTGAGTCAGTTGGGAAGCCGAAGATTGAGTGAGAGTGGTGGATGCGCTGGAAGGGATCTGGAGGGTGAAAGTCAACAATTCCTGGAGAAAGGAAGGGAAATGGAAGATGGGCAGTGTACACAGCGACCTTTGTCACTTTCAAATTCCAATTTCGATCACAGAAAAAAAGGGATTCAGGAGTCCCTGTCGGCCATTTATTTATCAAAGGCCTAATTAGTCAATAATACACTTTCTCCCCTCACTTTCACCATTACTCCTCATTTCACTCACTCTCCCTTCCCCATCAAATCTCACAAATCAATAAGCACAATTTACACCTTTCACTAAATATTCCTCCGTTTACAACAAATCGTTAGCAATCATGTTTAGAAAAAAAAACAATATGGCATCCTCGGTAATAAAAGTCGCATTTTTCTTGTTAAGCCGTGAGGGTTAATTTTCAGAATTGCACAATTATGGGCAGGTTACCTTAAGGGCTCCCCTATTTGGATTTAGTATTTTTCAAAAAATGATTCTGGATTTGCGGTGAAAGTTTCGTTGGTTTTCGTGATTGAACTGAATGTGATGACTGTAGGTTGTGAGGATTGATTTTGAAGTGGCTTAATGAGAATGTTTGGAGGGTGTACGTGAAAAGGTCAGTGTTTAAGTAAGGGCTGTTGAAGGGGTCTGGAGGAATTAAGCCAGGACAATTAGTGCCATTAGAGTCTCAAGGGGCAGAAGGGATGCTCCCTTGGCTCTTTGTAATCCAATCCACTTGTTAGACAGAGAGAGCTCATTCCGTCCCAGCTTAGCACTAGGGGAAAAGCAAATCAATCTCAGGCTTCAAAGAAACCCCAATAAGCAGCACAAATCATCCAAAGCAAACAGCTTCACAACCCTCCCAAATTTTTGATGGTTTCACATTGGAGGTTAATTGACTTGATTCCAAAAGCCTCCCTTCAAGACTCCCTTTGACAATTAGGGAAACAGTAGTCTGAGGCCATCTCAAATCAACATTCTAAGGCTACAACTTCCAAACATTCTTAACAGAATTGGCACAGATCTTTTTCAAACAGAAAATTCTCATATAATAAAAACGGAAGGTTCTTTTCGTAAGTGCGTGACAAGAAATCCACAAAGAAATGCACTTCAGCTCTCCTAATTTTTTTTTACCAGGATGAAATAGGAAAGGAAAAGGGTACAAAACGTCGAAAAATGTAATGTAAAACTAGCCAAAAAAAATACCATCCTAAGAAAATGTAGGATTTTACTGTCCTAGGATGGGCTAGTTTGGCTTGATTATGGATTTCATTTCTGCCATTGCCACTCTTTTGAAAATAGTCTCTTACAGGAGCCCTNTTGAACACGAGAAATAAAAAAGGCTCTGTATTTGAGTTGAGTAAATTCATGGTTATGATTTCAAGTTGGCACTTTGCATGGAGAGAGGCATGTCGCTCCTATTGTTGAGGAGAAAGTATCCATTATTAAAGGAGAAAGTGATGTAAAAGTGGCACTTGAAGAGAAAAAAAAGAAATCAAAAAGAGGTTGTCAAGCTCCAGAATCTGGAAAGTAACATGGAATCAAAGCAGGATTTTTTTTGTATTTGTTGCACTCATGCCAATTGTCATCCCTCCCTTCACAAAAAAAAAAAGAATTCAACACAAATAGAGAGAATTGATTCAGATCACGTCTTCTGCGGATCCACACCCCTTAACAAAGCCACTTTACCAACACATTCACATCTTCCCAATTCATTCTGCCACTGCTTTCACTCCCAAAATCAACGTGGTTCAACACCTTAATTTAGTGGGCCTTAATGAAAGTCGAGACAAGGAAAGATGATCGTGTTTTTGAGTCGTTTCCCTTGCATGCAAATCACTTTTTAACGTGTGACTCGGCCCTATTCAAATGGTTATCTTTAGATCTCAGCGGAGAAAGTTGGAGAAAGTAACACTCGAGAAGGGGAAACGTTTTGAGTCATTAAGGAAATGTCCGAGGAGAGAACACTGATTGCTCAACACAAATTGGGCCGCGGCCGGAAAATGGCCTCAATTTCCCTCCTATTTCCAAATGGTGGTTTTGGTGTTGACTTGCACTTTAAAATTATAAGCGTTTCCTTACCGGGTTGCCGCAAGTGGGAGTGTGTGTCCAGGCTTCCTTTCCCCATACCACCAAGTGTGTTCGTGGTGTACGCTGAAAATTAAAAAATAAGCGATTGAAAACAATCGAATAACGCTTCTAAATTTAGAACATATACTGCATAATTTAGCTTTTCTTCCCGACATCCGACATTCAAATTCGTTTTTAAATTTTAACAGTGGAAACTAGATTACTACAGAAAATAGGTGCAATTTGGAATGTTCTTATTAAAATCAATTCAAAACTTCACAAAAAATATTTGCGATAGTTTGCAAATTGAGTTAATCAATCATCGCTCATCAATCATAATAAACCAAAAAAAAATTACAAATTGCTCACTTAGTTTAAATAAATTCATAAATGAATCTGAAGTAATGAAATTAATAAATGAAGAAATATTTCTACTACGAATGTTCTGGAATTTTTGGAAATACATAATTGTTTCAACTGTAAGTTGGCGCGCAATGAATGCATTTTTCAGTGAAATTGAAAGTGAAATCCTGAAATCTACAACTGTACTTTTCTTGAAATTATTGTACAATATTTATTATATTTGTGAGTGGCTTTGGAAGTGGATGAATGGGAGTTAAGTGGGATAAAGAGAAATGAGGGGTTTGAATGTGAAATAGAAATGTGACAAGAGTAGTTTTGAATTCCATTTGTAAGAGAAGAGCAGGAAATCACGGTCAATATAATTCATTCTATTGTTTCAGCTCCACAACAATGGGAGAGTCGTAAATAACTGAGAAGGGAAAGTGGGGGAAAGTGGATCTTTGGGCATGAAATCATTAGAAGGGAAAACTTTCTCCGCTAAGAATCAGGCCGTAGGAAGAGGGAAAGTTAGTGATTCGTGCTGTAATGAAATAATAAAAATGCTCTGTCCATTCTTCTGAGTCAGTTGAGAGTCGAAATTGGTCCAGAAATCAGCCTCCCTTTCTACAAGCTAATGATTAATAGAATAATGACTCGTCTTTTCCCATCTTCTATCCCATTCTCCTATTTGAACTCCGCTCAATTCCCTTCCAACCGGGAAAATAGGGATCGATGAAAGGCAAAAGGCTCCCTTTCCCATTTTCCCCGTCCCTCATTCCAAATGAGTCCAATCAATTGGAATTTCATAGAATAGGCTCAAGATGGTCCTTTTAGTTTTCTTAGACTTTCTCCGAACACACGAATTTTCCCGAACTTTCTCCGAGTCTCCAAAGTACTAAAAAAACCATAAGGAAAATCACAGTTCTCACCGAAGCTGCAGCAGAAACAAATTAGAAATTTGAGCACAGAAATTACAATAAAATGAACCGAAATTTTTTTTTAAACAATGAAAATGAAAGGATTGGAGAAGCGATGCTTTCACTTTAAAATCGGTTCTCGTTCGGTGAAAACGTTTTGAAATAGTTGAAGACGTAATTGGAGAGTAAAGTTTTCCTATTTAGCTGCCTTTCCTCCATTGCTCTTTTGTTAAGGATGGGAAATTGAAGTTGACAATTCCTTCCTTCCAGGCCCCTTCAGACCCTTCAGTCCCCAAAAGGAATTGAACTTAACAAGTTCCGAGTGAATTTCCCTTCCAACTTCCCGTTTTATCCTCAAAAGTTGAAAGTGCAGAACGTCCGAGAACTTTTTAAAGATAGAAACGTCAGCGCAGAGGAAGCTTTCAATACGTCAAGGAAATTGTTACTTGCCCTCAGCCTCACTTTCCCTACAAAAACAACAGGAAGGAGAAAGTCGAAAGCTCCCTTAGCCTTACAGGATGCTCCTCTAAATATTCACTCTTTCAAAACAGGGGAAAATCAGGCAGTTCAAAAAGGTTTCTCCAACTTTCACTTTTCTCCTTCCATCATTTGACCCTTTGTACTTGTCCGCTTTGTGTACAGTTCATCATTGAATTCTCTCAGTTTGTCTAGGCCTGTGTAAACTTGCAGGACCTTTTTTTAAAAAGGGAACTTTTTTTAAAACAAACTTTTTTTAAACGAAGGGACTTATTGCATCATGTCACCAACAAAGTCCCCCCAGATTTGAGCTAGGGAGATTTCAATTGTTCCTCTTGTATTCGCTTTCTCCTTGTCTTTCACCGTTTTGCCTCAAGACACAACCACAGCTCGCCCTTTGATCACTAATGAAATTGTGCAACGAAGCTAGACACGGTAGTGACGCTCGGCGTGGCAAAACATTCACCACTTTTTTTCAAGTCAAACACTAATATTATGCTTTGGAGAGAACGCTTGGTGCGCCGCGTTTTCAGTGCCGAGGGCCTCTCATATTAAGGCTTTTTCAAAATGCGGGAAGGTTCAAAATGAGGATGAGATTTCAAATTAGAGGCTGGAGAAAGGCCGATTACGTCGCTCGAAGGTGTGAAGTGGGGCGAGGGCTAATGAGGAGCCCAAATTTCCAGATCGCTTCAAAGAGCTTTCCTAATTACAAAATAATAACTTTCTCCGTGTCATACACACAAAGATGGTCCTCTGAAAAGACGCATCTGGGAAGTGGGCCGGAAGCTGAAAAACTTTCTCCCAAGATAATGAAAAGTTAATTAATTTTGAGAGAAAGTTAAACTTTCTCCAGAATTCTTCTCATCCACTGAGCCCTTTGAGTGGGACATTATGTTGAATATCTACACGATTAGCCCTTGGTCCACCCTCTCCTGTCACAAAAGCGACAGAAGAGCGACATCGGTGACATGGTGACAGTTAGAGTCTGTCATCCACCCCTCCCTCCTCATTTTTTGCGCAACATAATTGAGGTTTAGATTTTCATTCTTCCCTTTCTCGCTCTTTGATTTTCCAAAAAGAGACCCCACTTTCCCTTTCATGTTACGGATTGCTCATCCATAGAGTTTTGGAACAAAAAAAAAGATAATTTTCCATCCCTCTGCAGAGTAATCGGGAGGGTTTGAGTGAGTTAAATAAGCATAAAGGACCACTTTCTCCTTTTTTTGAAGTGTACTGTTGGAGTTAAAATTTCCATTTGAGTGAAAGCTCCTGTCGCCTTGCCTTGTCAAGGAGAAGACAATAATAGGGAATAAGTATTACAAAGTTTTCGAGGGGAGTCATGCGTCCTCTCGTCATGTACATTTTAATGGATGTTTTGTTTGAGCTGGGAGAAGTGAAGGGGAGGGGTACTTTGCAGAGGGAAAGTTTAGAAAGCGAAGGCCCACTTGGAAGCGTTAATCTATAACTTATCCGCCTGGAAGGAACTTTCTTTTTAAGAGAAAGGAGACGCAGTCAACTGAAAACAAGACTCCAAAACTTATAATAAACTTTCTCCTTCCCACAATCCAGAGAGTAGTTCCAGCAGGGCCTCAACTCCTCAAATTTTTTTTAAATAAGTTGAAAATCCAAAATTATTAAACTTTATAACCATCCAAAAGAGTAACTATGGTACTCCAACTCCGAAATTTGGCCAAACTAGCCAATCCAAGACATATGAAGATTTTTTCGTTTTTTAAAAATAGGATTTTTCTAAAAGTGCTCTTATTCGAGACGGGTCTTTTGAATCTTCTCAGCAAGAAAAAAAAACTTATGTAAAATCTCCATCCCACTTACATTCCGTATTCCTATTGTTGATTTTATTATAAGTAATTTTCAATAGGTTTTTTTTTTATTCAAAATATCCGAGAGAAAGTAAGAGATTTTGAGAAACTTTCTCCCGTTTGTCAATTTGTAATGGGAACCACTTTCAGTGATTGAATTAGCTTCAAAACAAGAGGGCAGCATTGCTGGTTAATTTTAGTAAAAAAAAAAGACGTGATTTGTACGGTAATGAGGCGGAGTTATTTGAATGTGGAGAGGAGGAAGCTGCTGTTGGAAACATTGGAAATTGGGGTTAATGAGAATTGTAAACGAAGTTAAAATTCAATCGGAGAGGAGCAAGATTTGTTTAGAAGTTTTTTTTTTTCTAAAAGTCAAAGGGAAAGTGGGGAGAGGGAATTTTGGGGCTGATTTGGGAGTGATTGCATTAGGCCGTGGAATGAGTAGGTAATGAAGAAGATTAGGAAGGGAGGTGACTCTGTTGATAGTGTTTTTGAAATGATTTAGTCTACATGGTGCTTTCGCTGACTTTCTCCCGGTGAAAGCGGGAAGTTTGAAAGTGGAAATCAGTAATAAATTTTAGAAGGCGGATGAAGTTAGTAACCACACGGAAGGAAATGAGCACACCCTCTTCCCACTTTCTCCAAATACATCCAAACACACTTCCAACTTCCAAATCAAAAAATCTACAGTTTTTTTTCTTTTTCCAAATTTAAAAAAAGCAATAACTTCCCTCATTCAAGTCAACATTTTCACCATATTTTCATATCTGCTTGAATATTACTAACCCACACCTCATTTCAAATTGAAAATTGCTATACTCTTGTAGATCAAAAGCACAGGGCCAGTGGAAGTTATAAAACAAAAATATAAATTCTAAAATTCATTCCAAAATCAAAAATTCACAATTTCTGTAAACAATTATCTGTTAGCATTTCAATTGAAAAAAAAACAAAGTACAAATTCCTTAAAAAAATACGTAAAATTATAGATTCGTCTTCTAGAATTGTAAGTTTCTTACTTTGTGATTGGCTTGTCGGATGAGCAGCACCCCATGCATTCTTATATGCCGGATCTGAAAGTAAAAAAAAACACATATTATAACAATACGTTACTTTATTTAAACACTACAGTTAAATAATCTAACCAATAAGCAAATTTAATAAAAATTCAATTCTTAAATCAAATTTAAAGTAACACAAATTGATATCTGGCGCATAAGATTATTTAAATAAACCGAATTTCGAATCCCACAAGATTGAAATATTATTACTGTCACTCAACCCTCGACTCCATAAGTTCTTTTGTTCCTTAGTTCTCATTGCAGAATTCATCGCAGAACTGACTTATGTTACTGAATTGACTTGGTTGGACACATGGTTCATGGTTCTACTACTTTGACCCTTAATTTTCCGTCATTTTGACCCGAATTGACCCTTAGTTGCTAATGAATTTACCTGTGAGTAGCATGGAGAAGTTGGTCAAGGAGCCCGTCCTTGCAAAGTACTCTGAGGATGTCTTGATATCCAACATTTCTTTCCGCCCAAAAACTTTAAGTGATTGATATGACGCCGTCGTAAACTGTGCCTGGACTGATTAGTGGGTAAAGTAACTACAGATTGAAAATGCTTGTTGGTCGCATTCCTGCAAGTGCTTTCACTTCAATGCAGCCGTATTAGAGTAAGTGAATATTGGAGATGTTGGATGAGAGCCTGTGTGAGGAGTGTGTTTGAGAGGAGGCTTGGATAGTGTGTGGATGGTTTTGGAGAAAGTGAGTGAAAGTTGCTGGGAGTGTCAAGAGGACCGGAAAGACCAATGGAGGCCACACAAGTAGACGCCAAACCCTCCTTCCACCATGCCACAGTGCCATTCGGAGTGAGGCCCTTTCCAGGCACCCGCCTATTACCAAGCGGATGCAGCCCGGAACTGGATAACGGTGAGCCATATATCCGCCAAGGAAGGAAGCAAGAACGAATCGGACGCCTCACTTCCACAAACACCATAACTCACCACAGGCACAAATGACCACAATATGCAAAATTTAGCACATCAACCACCTCACAAACTCCTACTATTACCTGCAGTCCACTCAAATCTCTCTAATGAGTCAAAAGATTGTACTTCAAATTTAAAGATCTCGTGTGGTCATCTCCTAACTTCGAGGAATTGAATATAGTGCTGAAAAATGAACGCTCGACTGTTGATTGCAAGAATTACAGCATTCTGGATTGGGACAATTTAGAATTTTGAGTAGGTTAAGGTAGGTAAAGTTGTAGTTTGTAAAAGTGTAAAATGTAAAATGAACTTTTGAAAAATTGGAAGAATGCAAACCACCGAGTAAATCAAAAATTTTTAGATGGATGAAAGTTATCATAAATTAAAATGTAATTACTGAGTAAAATTATTTTCTACTACATTTACAGTATTTGAATGGAAACCAATATCGTCACTCATTTGAATCACTTTTAAAAGTGAAAGTTTACAAGACAATGAAAGGCACAAGGGAAAGTACTGCGAAGGTTTCAATTTGGAGTGAATCCTAAAAGTTTTTTTCAACTAATTTTTATTAATTAAACTTTGTCACATTAATTTGACTTTTAATTTGGGAAAGAATTAGGTTAAATTTATAGCCATTTCCACTAGTATTTGACTTCTCGCGAGCTGTATTCTGCCTAAGTGACGTAAGTCTGTGCCTGCATGACATAGGTCATTTGTAAGTTGGATTGTAGTGACTTGCTGAAATGTGCTGTGTGTTGATCTAGCATATTGTGCACTTGAGGATGCCTTTCCCTGTCACTTTCTCTATGAAGGCGGAATGATTAACGAGGAAAGTCAATTTTGGGAGCGCGAGTCCCAACAGACGTTTCATTTCAATGGAAAGTGAACAAATGGAGGAGGATGGGAAGAGTGACATGATCTCATTGGGAAAATCATCTCTGTCTCTCGGGACACGCTCTACCACCAGCAAATTATTCCCAAGGCCCATTCCCAAGGGCCAGCCCATTAAGTACCCCCATGATTTAGCCCTAAATCATCCTCTTGCCCTTTTCAACATTACTTTCCCAGTCTCTACATTGAAAATCAACTCCAAAATCCTAGCCTGAAACTCACCAGAACTTTCCTCACTCGGGAAAGAAAGTCCCAGAAATGTGTAATTTTTTTTTGCAAAATTAAAAAAAAAATGAAGGTTGGAGTAGAATTGTAGCGTTAGCGGGGCCTTGAGCCTGTGAGTGAAAATGTGAGTGAGAACGTTAAGGTCAATGTATTAGTTGGGTGAAAGTCGATTTTAAATGAAAGAAAGCATACTGTGAGGCGATGGATAGGCACGTGAGTGGTCGCGTGTCACACGGATTTCATTAGATGTCTATTGTTCTTTTTAGGAGCGACACAAGGCCACCTCCCCTCCCACTGCAGGAGAAAGTAGCATTTTATAATGCAACCAAGGATCTCTACCAGAGATAATTATTTTAATCTCCTCAATTGACTTTATGCATGTCACAATCCCCCTTTAACCTCTCACATTACGCTCTCTCAATCTATAAATAGAAAAGTTCAGTTTCAAAAAGAAAGTTTTTGTGAAAATGACTCATTGCAAATTTGAGTCGGGATTGACCACTGGTCAAGGATATGTTCCCAGTATAACAATTTGATTTTTAGAATACTTTTTCAGTCAGACAAAATTTTCGACCTCGGAGAAAGTTTGTGAAGTTGAGCATACCCAACTTTACTTCAACTTTCTATCTTTCTCATTCTCGTGCTTCATTGAACTTGCCAACGAAAACTACAAAAATAGGATTCAGTAACCTCGCAACTTATTAAATTATTATTATTAAGATGAATTAAAATTTTTAACATAAATGGCATTAAATCACCCTCGCTCATTGCAAATTTCAGAGCGTTTCATAGGCGTTTTTCCGTTTTTTTAAGCACATGTTCTGAAAGATTCCAAGTAAGTGAGACTCGCATTTTGATTTTTTTTAATTTGGAGACGAAATGTGTAGTGCTTGGTGTTGAAGTGGATCTGGTAGTGATTGCCCTTTTCTTAGACGCGTGGCAGGAGGGCTTGAAGGGAGAAAGTTGGATTTGATGGTGAAAGTAGGGAGTGTGAGTGTTATGTTAGGCTCCAACACTAAAGTGCACTTTCCCTTCCTCCCATTGGGGCAGAATGAGACAGAGAGTGAAAGGAGCAGTGAAGCCGCGGCGGTGGCGGACCAACTACTTTCCAAGAGGAAAAGTTATAGAAACCGGAAGTGTCCCTATGGGAACCAAAAAGGAGTAAAGCACTATCGATCTTTCTCCAGAAAAAACAACCAGCGCTTTTCGAAGAGAAAGTAATTTTCTTCCCGATTCATAACTTACTTCTCCCACACAAGACACCCATGATTTTCCTCATCCCACCTTTCTCCAAGTGAAAGTCAAAATCCCATTTCAGAAAACCATTTTGAACCACCCGTTTTGAATTGTGTGATAATTCAAAATTAAAGAAAATGAACACAAAATCGAGGGTCTAAAAAAAAATTACAGAGAGTATCGATAGTGGTTTTCTGAAGGGAGATGTTTTTGGTGGAGTTTGAAAGAGAAAGTTGCGGGAGAAAGTGCGTGGAGCGGTAGATCTGTCCTGTTTGAAGTGAGTATTTCATTGGGCGTGGGTGCCTTATAAGTTATAAATGTGAAAGTTGACGGGAGAAAGCGCTAAGTCAGTTTTTTGTTATGTTGAAAGTGTGGATAAATAGAGGGAAATGGAAAGGAAGTTGAAATGAAGGACAAGTCTTTTCCCTTTCCTCCGCAGCGTCCGTTCGGGAAGAGAAAATTTCCTCAATTACTGATGCATTTTTCCCTCTACAATTTCCCACTCCACTCCTTTCTCCACACTCTCTCATTATGGCAGAGTGAGACAATTTCTAGAAAAAGAGTAATTACGTCAATCAACTCTCTATTCACACTTTCTCTCATCTTCCCAACAGCATTTTTCTAAAATCACTTTCAGGCCCATTTCCCCACCAGAAACCTCCATGTTCCACCAACAGCAAAACTCATTCTACAACAAAAATTCCAAACAGCAACAGCAATTGTCAACAAAAATTCCATATCGAAGAAACTTACCTTCCACAAGTGAAACGATATTTACAACATCAAGAATAAATTTTTTGATGGCGCACAAGTCTTCCAATTATTTCATTGGAATTAATAGCTCAATTTTTTATATATTTACCTTGAATTTAAATTTCTGAATAGAGAAATGAAGATGTGATTTCTTTAAGTAAAAAAGGAATTCGCGACCATCATTTATATACATTTAGGTATTTTTTAAAATTTTCAACTTTAAAATTAGGAAAATAATGTTTAGGGTGAACGTTACAAATTTAGTACATAGGAAAGTTATTTAGTTAATACTAGTTAAGTGCTAAACTGACTGATTTTGAAAACTTAAAATTATATTACAGCTAAGTTTTGTGATGTACTACTTGGGAAGAGGGGAGAGTGGGTTGCTTTTGATACTTTTGAATCGTAGTGGCATCGCTGATTCTGCTTGAGGAAGCAGATCATTCGTCGTTATGATAATACAGAATGATCACATATTGTTACGCCTTTCCCTCCTCCACTTCTTCCTCCTTTCATCAGTACAACAGAAAACCCAAGGAAACATGGACTAAATTTAGAATTTTCTACCATTTGGAGCCTAAATATAACAGTGTAACTTGATTTTTTTTTAAATAATGTACCTATGTTTTCAAATCAAAACCCAGAATATCCTATGCTTTCACAATAAAATTCGAAAGAAAAATGGTACTTAATTCAAATTCAAGGCTTCTTTTTCCGGGCAAAAAGCACGATGGGAACTAAAAGGCAAATCCATAGCGAATTCGTTGCGATTTGAAAAATGACTTTTTGAAGGACCGGTGGCGTATGAAGTGAAAGCGTGAGAGATTTGCGATGGTCATGCCCTTGAAGGGTGAATGATAATTAATTCGGAAAGTCAAGTGTGTGAGAAAAAGTGGGATTAGGCCCTATCAGGGCTCATAATCAGGCCTGTATGACACGCTCCATTGCTTCGTCATTAGAAAAGGGCTCCTACAAAGGGCCCCCATTACTTTCTCTGCTCTCATGATTACAAAATCGACTACATCAACCTCTCTCCATTGAATGCAGGAGCTTTACTGTAATAATATTTTTACTAGGGATCGCTTTACCTTTTCGTTGAGAGGAAGGGGAAATAAAAGTCAAGTTGCAAGG
>VYYI01000839.1:2518-24996 GCA_021029175.1 Bilobella aurantiaca
TTTTGAATTTTTTGAGTTTTTAAACAGAAATATGCTACCTTGTTGAATCGATCTCTCGTTTTAGATAAACTTTGGGTTCTGATAAATACAACATTACTTTGCAAAAGAGTTTTGTAAAAAAAAAAGTACGGAAATTTGTAAAACATATTTACTCATATAGCTAATAAACTTGTAGTAAATTTTAGCATTTGAAAAGTTTCACTAACTATAATTTTAAGTTCGGTGAGTTAAAATAGTTGGTAAAATGTGATTCAAATAAAAATGATTTTGAAATCGAACAGCAGTAAATTTTATTCAAGTAGCCTCATCATGCCATTCGACAACGCACGATACAGGTTCAAGTTTAAATCTTATAAGGTCAAAGTAAATGTTGAGTGAACTAACTCTTAAGTGGCTTTTTTAGTATTACGTCACATGACTTTACTCCAAAAAGAGCGTGTGTGTGGTTTTATCATGTTCCACATGATAACACATGTGATAAACCTTTGAATTGGAAATGTTCATAAATAGAAAAAAAAAAGTGAAGGGAGAGATGAAAGGAACCTTTCAGCGGATAGCTGTTAGTTAGTGCAACAAAGTTCTCATGGAAATTACTACTTTAATTTGGGCCACTTTAATTGGCCTAATTGTAATTACTGTGCTAAGTAGAATACCTAGTATCAACTACTATGGTAAATTTGTCGTCTTCTACGTCTATTTCCTCGCACTTGGATTTTTTAGTTTACCATTTATTCTGATGGTGCCAAAACAAAGGAGAAATTTGGGGTAAATTTTCTAGAAAATTTGGTTTTTATTTTTAGGTAAAAAAGCTGTTCGATCATTTTGCATTTAGCAAACCATCGGGGTTGATAATCGGATAATTTTTTGTATGACTTTGCAATACACGTTCAAGTGTGAGAAATTTACATTTAATTTTCTCAGCACCTTGAATTTGTAATTTGCACAATGACACATTCATAAGTCTCAAGTGTAAACTTTGCCTCTTGTAAACAAGTAGTTTAATAGTAAACATTGTTGTGAAAGGTTCAACAACAATCAACATTTAAATTATATTTGAACAGTTAAACTAACTTGGTAAAAGTTTGTTTACAGGCTCTTCATGCCATATGTTCAACCGCTCTCACAATTACTGGGCCTTGCATGGGACGTACGTGGTAGAGAGCATTTGGCCTCAGATTTCCCATGTGTAATAATTGTGAATCATCAAAGTTGTTTAGATTCACTCGGTGAGTCTAATTGCACAATTACCATAATCTTACTCTAAAATACATATTTGCTGTTAATTTTAGTAAGAAAATTAACCTTAGTTGTAAAATTTGTACTTTTCAAAACATACTAAAGCTTAAATCAATACTTGTGTACCCACTTAGGGCAGCCTAGAAACAAAAACCCAAAAAATGCGTAAATTTTTCAAAACTACTCCATCTGACTCTAAAACTTAATCATACTTGATTCACCTTATACAATCATGTAAATCGTTTAATCATGCGAATCTAATCATGATCTGCAATATTTTGAGTAAGTTTAATTGACATTTGATGATTAATTTTTAGCTCTTGGGGAAACTGTAATGGCTTCAAAAACAAGAAACTTGGGATTAATTGCAAAACGCGAAATGATGTACGTCTTCCCACCTGGATTTGTAGCCTGGCTCTGCGGCGTAATTTTTATTGATCGATCAAATGGCGAGAAAGCACGAGAGAAGATCAATGCAAAGCTACAAAATTATTCAAAGGATAATGTAAAGCTAAACGAAATTAAGTAGAATGATAACAAATTTACTCTTTGACCAAATTTACTCATGTTTTGCTAATTATTTGTTTAAAACAGGTAAAAATTTTCATATTTCCTGAGGGTACAAGGCACAAGGGCCCTAAACTACTGCCCTTCAAAAAGGGCGCCTTCCACATTGCCCTTCAAAACAAGTTACCTATCGTACCTGTTGTGATCTCACCTTACAATTTTGTAAACGACGAAACCAAAGTGTTTGGAAAAGGTGAGTTAATTACAAGTTTTTCAAAATTTAACATCACATTTTGCAAATGTAAATAAAATATATAATAAAATAAATAATAAATGCAAATGTTTAACTTTAGGAAAAGTTGGGTTGTCTATACTGAAACCAATTCCAACAGATTCACTGGCCTTGGAGAATGTTAACACACTTGTTGACAGTACACACAAATTGATGAATGATGAATTTGAGCGTTTATGTACAGAGTTCAAAGTGAAATATGCATTACACTAATCATAACAAGTTTATTCGAATCCACCTCTAGATTTTATTTTTCAACACATAAAATAACATTCAGCAATAAATAAAAAAATTTACTAAATTAGCTTGTAACATTATTTTGCAAGAATATCTGGAGAAATTTTATGTATATAATAAAATAACTGATATATAAGGTAGGCAATTATTGCCGATGTGCTTTACCAAGGAATTTAGTGATTGCATTACTACGCAACTGAAACACTTCCCACGAGAATCTAACCCAGCAAATAAACAGAAAAGAAAGAAATATCAGAAAGATAGATGTTACGCTATTTTCAAAGTTTAAGGGAGCATACGTAACGACTTGATGCAAAATATCATCTGTAAATGGTTTAGAATTGTTGCCGAATTGTATTTTATGAAATACTCCAGACTCGAATACTGCTCGAAACCTTTTAAGTATCCTGCCGTCTCTATCTACATCAGTTGGTCCAACGCTCCACCAAATATTATTTCTGAAAAAAGGCGTTTTCCCACCATAAACAGGTTTTACTGTACCACGTGTTGTGACAAGTCGATAAAACTTGTCAACTTCAAATGTTTCCCCAACAAATACACGTTTGTCGCAGCTACAAAATTGACGGAGTATAAATACATCGTTTGCCTCTGAACGAGTGATGGTAATATTAAACCACCACCATCTTCTCAATTCCCATATTTTGGCATACTGTTTTGAAAATGGAATCTTTGGTTTCTCCAAGTCAATCTTCAGTAGTCGCAAAAACGAGTTTCCATTCCCATGCGCAATGTTATCCAGGTACGATAAAGTTTTTGATCTATTTGTTTGTATCGGAAATGTTATAATTTCTATTTTGTCTAATACCTCGCTATCAATTTGAAGTAAAATTTGATAACATTTGTAAACTGCATCATCCAACGTTTCTATTTGTTGTCGTGGGAGGGGTGACGCTAGGTCAGTCGTGAGCATTCCGCGGTATTCGTTCGTGAGTTCAAAAAAACTTACTATTAGAGAAAGCACAAATGTTTTGAAAATCCAATTTTTTGAAAGTTTTTTCGGAATTTGTAACTCTTGCTCAAATATAATCGTAGCCATGAATAAAATAATTGGCTGGTTTACCGAATTCAACCGGAATATAGCCAGCAGTAAAAGGTATGTGCATAACATTGTAGCTAGGCAGCCACCCCATACACCCAACCTAAATTTATCAATGTACATTTTGAATGTGATAAACGATTTGGCACCGTCGCATGACAAGAAATTGAAAACTTTATCATGTGACAAGAAATAGTAACTTCTGCCTCTACCAGAAAATGGCAACATTGCTATTCCCAGAACGTCTGAGTTGATAACCATTCTTAATGGTGCGGACTTTCTCACAACTCGCACTATGTCCACAGCTTGCCTGGATATCGAAATTTTTCGCGTTTCGTTTCGATGAGCAAACACAGCTTGTATAATTTTCAAGTACGTTTTGTTCGTCGGCGGATTCTGCTCCGCCAAGTCTAAATCGGCATCATTATGATACAATTGCTGGTAGCAGTCAAAATTTACTGCAGCTGAGGCACCATTTTGCATAATTTTCGATAACTGGGCCATATCCTGCCAATTCAATTTGCTAATGTTGAAGTTAATTACAGTTAAGCATGGTATTGCCAGTGAGACGTAAATGCTTAGGTTATCATCATCATTTACCTGAAACTCGTAATGGGTTTGAAAGTACAAATTAGAACGTGGGTCGAAGTGACGCGCGGGATATACAAAGACTATGTGAGATACGCTTCCACGGCAAAATGTGTCGATTGTACTGTACAATTTTGCACGGAAGCCATCAAATGAGCCGGCACAATTTAGCAAATGACCTAAAAACTTTTTAACTAAGAAAATTTTGTTGCCTAGAAAAAACTGGAAGATAATTAAATGACAATTCAATTTACGACGAAAACGATTTTCTTCCAATTTTTTTGAAATGTTGACTAGAGACTGACCATACTTTATTAGACTCAACGGATTGTATTGTGCTGCTTTAAAATCTATAAGTACATTCTCAGTATTGGGTTGTTCAAATATAATTGTTGCGTCACAGTCAGAAAATGCAGTCACCAGCGCCGTTGACAAAGTTGTAACCGTCGCGGACACGGTGCTCAGGAAACAACCGAAAAGGAACAAAGAACTATAAAACATTTCAATTTTCTTGCCAACGATCAAAAGACGTCGAATTTTTGATTTAATTAATAATAATATATTATATATTAATATATTTGCATTTTCGAAAAAAAAACTTGGTAATATTTGAGCAGAATTAGTTGTTTGTAGTTAGTAGCACAACCCTTGTGCACAACCTTCTAGTAAAGGCTGTATATACTAATAGTTTGGAATAATTTGTTGTTCGCAAAATGTTGGATAAAAATTGCAATGAGGACAGTTTCTATTTTGTGTTGTTTCATATAGTGAGTGGCGTGATGATAAACAGCCGTTTACAAAATTTTTATAGCCGCAGAATTCTGGTAAATTTAATTTATACACCCACGTATACCAGCTTTACCTTTATATATTGTGCCTATTTCAATTTTTAATAAGCTATTACAGAATATTGCAGTATATAATTATAGAAAGTATATGTACAAGCACAACTTGACGCTTTGTGATGGAACACTAATAATGTTTGTTTTTTTCAGAAATTGTTCCTGATGTTCAATTTTCTGAGTAATTTCATATGCATTCAATATGTAATTTGCCAAAAATTATTATGAGGATTTTTCTTTTTGTCTACATACTGATGTTTATGGTTTATGTGAAGCTAAACTTATCAACTAATAGATTTACATTAAAATAAAATGGTTGTATAAACGAATAGTTTTATCAATAAATCGATAACTATTATAGTTAAATTCCATATACGGGATGCCTGCCAAATACCTTTTCAAAATGACAAAAAATGTAAGCGGAAACGTTTCAGAAAAATTCCTTCTGGGCTTTGATTATGTCTACATTTTGATCTGTTGCTCGACTTTAGTTTTCAAGCAGAAAATGGCACCTTAACATGTTTAGACTACGATTCTAACCTCAATTAATTAAAACAAAAAAGGTATGTCCTCATAAAGTTCGATTTTAAAAAAATTTACAAATTTTTCAATTCTGGAAATACGACCATAAAACTATAAACGATCAATTTTTGTTTGTCAGGGTCAAATCTTGTTAAATCGATATTTTAAGCCATAATGATCGTTAGATAGAATAATTTCCATTTGCTTTCCCATTGAGTATATCAAAACAAAGAAAAGCTGCTTTGTCACACCGTGCATTCCTGTTACTTATGTATGCTTAATTTATTTTTAGTAACACAATAGAACTTAAATTACGCTGCCAAGCTTTGTTATTCAAAGTTGTCAATTCCAGCTTTAGAGGTTAAAGTTTTTATAACATTACTTTTTTAAATCTAGATGCTTACCAAGCACAGATTGACTAACAGATAAAATGAACTTACTTTAATGTTAACAAAAATTACTCATTCGACATAATTTTTTAATTTTTAGGGCCGTACTTTTAGACAAGGCAATTGTGACTACGTCCCTAATTTGCAGCACTTGAAATATTTCACTTCAAAACAACTTTTTGTTGTATGAAAATGTTACTCTTAATAATTATTTTTAATCACTTATTTATTAGTTTTACAGACAAAGTTTTATCTCTATTCCGCTTCTTCACATTCTAGAACCATAAATTAGTTGTTGACGAATAATGTCAGATGCAAAGCAAAAAGTAAGTTCCTAACACATCTTGGAAATGAAAAGCAAAAATTATTATATTATTAGTATTCTGTAGTAATATATGAGCATTAGCTAATGGGTGTGCGAGCGTTGTCCGGGAACGATTTTAATTTTTTCCTTGTAAAGTTTCCGCGAGAACTTCATATTAGCTCCTGAAGCTCTATTTCCCGCACCGTGGTACGATAGTTGCCAATCACCGGTAACCGACCGTCCGGTTGCCATGAGAACGTAATATTCCCGGTTGAGTAGGTCGTAGCGTAGGATCTCCTTAGGTCGCTTAGGAAAGACACTAATGTTTGTGTAGTCGCTGGTACGAATGTCGAAGGAACATAGTACTCGCGGCTCTGACTCGCTCGGTACTTCGCCAAACTCGACCTTCGGGTTCTCGATAAGTTGCTGATAGTTACCGATTTCAGGGTCAAATTCGTCTCCTGAGAAATAATTATTTTTTTCCTCGATACCTGTACCGCGGAGTTTGGCATGCTCGAGGTTGATCGAAATATAGATTTTTGAGCATTCGGGCCCTTCGCCGATTACGCGTGGTCGCGAGCCTTCGGCGCATGCGTTTGCACGCCCCTTAAATGAACAAGTGAACACAGACTCCCCTCCCATGCGTGCGTCCTTTGAGAAGGCGAAACCCATCTATTGGAAAAAGCCCAGTTTTATATAGTATAATATTTTCCAACCATTATTTTTGTCGTGTTTGTACTTGCAATTATTATATTAGCTTGTATGAAAGTTTTTTTTTTAGAATTATGTGTCTATAAAACTAAGGTTTAGTTCCACGGACCAATGTATGCATGTAGATTTATGTAAATGGATTTGTTTGTTTTTGTATAAGAGCAAATGTATGTTTTGTTTAAATTTGTGAATGTAAATTTAATGGTAGTATTTGATGATGGCTTTTAATTATAATTTATGTACTTGTGACATACCCATCCGTACGAGTAGGGTTTGACAATAGGGTGCAGACTGTGTGGGTGCGTGAGCATGTCAATGTGCAATCGTTGAAAGTCAAGGACTTGCTCAATAACAATAAGCATGTGGCATTTCTCACGACTTTGGCATCTGTAATAATAATAATTAATTAGTTGAATTAATTAATTGGCCAATTAATTAGTTAATCACGTTGGCTCAATAGGACAATAATTTTGGATGGTATCGGGCAATTGATTCTGATGTGAATTCTACCTTTCTATAGTAACTTTATTTTTATGCACAAATTAGGCTGAATTTAAAATTAAAAGCAATGTTGAATAATACCAAAATGCATTTTTAGTGCTAAGAAATTTTTAAAAGGAATTGCTTACCCTTCCTGCCATGGAAAGTTGTAGCAGAGTGCTTTATTGTCTCGACAGGTTGCGTAGAGAGCATCAATTTTTTTAAGCACATTTGCATTGTCCTCGGCATCAACTGGTGGATAAAGTGACTAGATCATGAAAGCATCAAAATTAGACATTGAAGGATAATATATCGATGATCTATGACAAGATAGGTAGATATTTAAAAGGCAAATTACGAATTCTCGCTAAACAATAATGAGCAGTTTCTGCATAAGGGTATAAGGTTATATCCCTTATTCCATCTTAAAAAAAAGTTCCAAAAAAACCCTGCACAAAAGTTTCGAACAAATAAATCCGAACAAGTAAAGGTTCCGAAAAAATAATTCTGAAATCAAATTTTTGTAAACCATTATAAAAACCATCAAAGTAAGAAAAAATTAAATTTTCATAGATTTACCTTACATTTATATTTACGTTATGTCGTAACCTAACTGAAAAAAGCCCTTTTTTGCTGCGCCCATTCGGCAATTTTTGAATCATTGAATGTTTGTCCATTGTAAATTAAATTAAAAAATAAATTTAAATCCAACCCGTAACTACATCAACCAAGCAGTTATTATATTACTTAAAACTTTAAAATCAAAATATGAATATTATTTTTTTCGAAATAATTTTTGCGGAATTATTTTTTCGGACCTATTACTCGTTCGATACATTTTGTCAAAAAAATTTTTGTCGAGTTTTTTTTAGAATAATTATCTACCATCTATTTTCTCACAAATTTCATAGTGTACCATCAAACATCCTATTCAGCCTTTTGACTCACTCAAAAAAAACTAACAAAATTCAGCGAAACACAATTATGCGTGTCCAAATCTATCGCAGAGAAGTGTCGGATACCTTTGCAAAAATATCTCTCACAGTAAAAGACGTGTGTTATGAATACAATAGATAATAAGATAATATAGTTAAAAAAATCCTGTAGCTTGAATATCTGCAGAAACAATTGATTTGTTTTGCTCAAGCAAATGAAATAAGAGTATGTCAACGACATAAGTTTTGTGATTCTTCCCGATTGAAAAGAATTGAACGCAATTGGTTTCCTTGAAGTAGATACTTATAGATATAGATATTGTATATCTCCCTTGCGTCGATATCTGTAAGTGAGATACTCCCTTTCTGTATATATTACCGCTTCAATTAAAGTTAAATTTGACGCTTTTTGGTTACCCTTTTGTGATTGGCCGCTTCGAGTTGAAGAAAGTTGACTGAACTTGCGGTGGACTCAACATTCAAAATTTTTAGGTTGGTAATCCATTTTAGGAACTTTCGACCGCTCTCCAGCCTCTCATCTTCCGCATGCTTATAGTTGGTTTTTGGCTGGTTGTTTAGGAGATGGTAGTAGCGTTTGATTCTTGCGTCTCCGATTTTCGGCCATAGTTGTCTTGCCGAAGGGGCCAGGTTAATAGAAAGGGGCCTTAGATTTTGGTTTCGAATGATGTGCCGCATCACTGGGTGGCCACCGACAAGTTCCACCGCCCACTCACTATGTCGATATTGAAAGTGATCCAAGCTCACCACCACAGAGCATATTATTGTTCGCTCTCCTATAGGCTATAGGTCAAAAATCAGCTTATAATATTACAGAACTATTGATAGACAGAGCTCATCCTAGGCAAAATTGTGGTGTCAATTTTTAGAGCCTTGAACAGTACGCTTAAGAAACTCATAGCAAGCTGTAAATTTTTAACTTAATTCTCATCTGCTTGCCTACGGCCCGTTATCCGGGGAGGTAAGGAGCTTTGTTCTAACTTGAGTAGGTGCCGAGATCTAATCCCGGCACCAGCAGAGTAAAAAAAAAAGTGGTGATGAAGTAGTGGTGAGTGGAGGCCTGGGAAGTTGCGGTGGTGGAGGCTGAATATGGGTCGCTATGCGAAGGGTGGTGCTCCACCTCCCCCACTAACTAGCACACGCAAACATTGACCCCGGCTGAGTCAATGAGTCTGTATTGATAACAGCCTAATTTGTAAGTGTACAGGTACCGGTAACTGTACTAATCATGAATTGAGGTTTGGCATTGCTAAGTTAACTAAAGTATATTTAAAATTCTTTGTCATGTGACTTACTGTTCATTTTAAGTTTCGATTTTCAGTAAATTTAAGCATTTCTGTCCTAGGTCGGGCTACTTGATGTATATTTATGTTATTGCTAACCTTCCGAACTCGATGCCATAGTATTCCAGGAGAACTATCGGAGTAGGGTGTGGATAGCGTAATACGTTCAAAATCTGTAAATTCAGTACGATTTTCGTCGGTGTTCTCGATACCTACATAGTAGGGATACGCAGTCACGCCCTCATTGGTGCAGACATAGTACAATTGGTCAAGAGATGCAACTTCTTCTGTCAGGTTTGTCTCCCTTGTTGGCGAGAACGTGAAGGCCACGTTTTCATCCCATACGTTACAAGATCCATTAAGAAATGTGAGATTGCTACTTTTGAAAAACTCTTCCTTGTACGCCTCGATGTCAAAGGGAGGATTGCGACTGACCTGTGTGTTACACCCTTGAATTGGAAACTGCTTAGCAACAGTAATTAAGTAAAGGTTCGTATCTGGCTTCTGCTTGTAGTAGTTGCAGAGGCGGTCAGTGAGCGGCTGGCGATCGAAAGTGTCGCAAGTCGGAACGTATTCCTGTAGCGATATTACGTACTTGCAAGGTTCTGTCGCTAGTGAAATGGCACCTTGAAAGTCAAGCCGTCCCTGCACAATATTTCACATTTTTCAATACTTGTATAATTACTAATTTAGAGATTTTGCTAAGGTTTATAATTTCAGTAACTTATAGTAAGTAATTTAGCATTATTCGGCATTAATAATATAAACTCAATCAGTAAGAAATTTAGCTCATTATTTATGGCATGTAGTCATCTAAATGGTTTTTACCTTTTCACCAAAAACGTAGTTTTTGCAGTCATGGTTAATCTCTCCTGGGCCATTTTCTGGGAAGTAGTAGCATGTCCCCTCGCATCGTGTCATCATGTCCAACCAACTGTTCATGTCGCAATGAGCAAATGGAAATGTAAGAATTGCAAAAATGAGAATTTTGTTGAGATTGAGCATTTTGTGACTTTTTTGAATTTTTTTTTGGACTGATTGAAAGCCATTCAGCAACTGATTACTTTTGAAATTGATCAAGTTTTAGTGTTTAAGTTTTAAAACAATGGAATCAAAATGTTTACAAAATGTTTTTTTTTGTTCTTATAAGCGCTCAAAAGAGGTAATTGCTTAGTAAGCATCTTTATTTTAAACAATAGAAAACTTCCAATTTGAATGTTTATATAAACATGGGAAAATAAAATGAATTGAATAATGTATTAATCACGTGCTGATATTTTAAACTTTACAAGCTTACTTTGCTATATTTAGAGCATAACTCATTGTCATTGAATTTTACGCAATAATTGGCAGCATAGTTAAAAGACGTAAAAATATTGCTTTTGACCGAAGAAAAGCGGACAAAAATATTAAGTATTGCTTAAATTTGAAATCAAATATTCTTAGAATATAACCAGGGTTCGAAAATTACTGTCATTTATGCGAAAATTACGTAAATTACGTCACATACGTAATTAACGTAATTTGTGCCATATATGTAATATTACATAAATTACACAAATGACGTCGCTTATGTCAGTAACGTAATTTTCGAATGTATGCTAGAAACAAAGAGCAAGAGATAATTTTTGTAACGGAATTAGCGGAACTAACTTTAATTTTTCACTTAAATTTGAACCTAAACTAAGTTTCTGCATTTAAATGCTTTTGCTCATTTTGAAAGTGAGTAGTGTGAAAGAGGGTTGTTACAAACGTTCGGACTGAACTTGGATCTGAACTTGAAAACTGAGCAGTAGTCTCGATTCTTATTGTTTCTGTCTTGTTTATCATTTTAATTAATCTAGGACAAGGTACATTATTTGATATTGGTCTATATGTAAAGCAAGGGTAGGGACTCATTTGCATAAAGATTGTCTTGGGGATTATCTCGAGATGGAAACCAATCTGGTAATTTGTATATCTTCTTAATTTACATACCAAATCACGTAGATTCGGTCATACACAGTCAGAGGCGAGGCAATTCCTTCAGGGAAAACCAATTGTGTAAATACTTTTTGGTGGCTGATCGGAGGATTTGAACCAACGTTTACCAGCTGGCTATTGAAGAGAGACAGAAACTCTAAACCATTAGACCAACACCAACAACTATTTAATTAATGTAAACAACATTGAACTCAAAACTCAAAATTTTTAGAATAATTTAACAAATAATTAATTGACTAACTTAAGCCTGACACAAGGAGTATAACAGGAATGTAGAGATTCGGATACCGCAATTAACTTGAGTAATTTATTGAAAATTAACTAAACCTAATTTTCCGGATGCCGACTGGTGTCTTGCACACAACTCTAAAGCAACCTAAACCATTTTTGGACAAAGTGGCAAAACGTTAGGGAACCAATGACAAGAGGACTCCTCAGGTGTGGTGTATCCGCCACAGGCACAATACAGTGTTTCGTCGGGGATGTGGTTCCACTTGTAAATTCATGTATTGTTATCTATCATTATATCCGCAGTAGATATACATCAACTTTATTCGCCTATTGAGCGCGTTATTGGACTTGAAGCTCAGATGTAATTTTTTATGAGGCACATTGTTACAATGAACATGGCCCCATACTTGTTATTGTATTTTTCAAATATCTCAAATTTAAAAATATAAATTTTTTATTCCCAACGTTTCCTTGAATGAGGCTTAAGTGACTTTCATACAAAACGGAGAATGAGAATTACTGATGGTTGTCGATGTGACAGAATGTATAATTTGGAAGTTCGTTTGGAACCAATTAATTGGGCCAAAATAGGGATGTAAATATAGTAATTGAAAAGAGAGTTTAAGATAGTTTATGAAAAAAGCTCAGAACATTTGTAAAGAAGGGTCGTCAAAAATTTTGTTGCTGTCCATACATTATGGTCTTGATACTCAGCAAGATATTCTCATTTAAAAGTTTGTTTATTCTATGTTATGTATAATTTTCTTGGTATCATATATGATTCTACATGATAGCTAATAGTCTACGCAAAAAAATGTTAGACAGGAAAATATAAATGTGAGTTCCACGTAGCAAAGTGACACAAAACGATTATCCTACTAGGCCGAGTTTGTAATAAAAATTTTCTAAACAAAACTGGGAAGCACACAAAGAAAACAAAATTAATTGCATCAGCAACGAAATTCTAATTCTAAGACACACGAGTTTTAAACGTTATTAATATAAATATATTTGATCCTGAATTATTTGGCGGCAAAGACAAAAAATAAAAAATACTTTGTGATTAGAAATTGCTAGATCTTAATAAAATGAAATTTTCAATTACGCAAATGATTGTGATTGCGTTGGGAGTTACAAATTTTGTAAGTGGAAATGATTTTTCGCTTGAATGGTTTCCTAATTGGGAAAATTGCTCAAATTGTTGGGCTCATTTTACATTTCAAACAAGAGGAAATCCAGCCTCTACAAAATATATGGAACAAATTTTGATTGCAACAAATGCTGCTGCTGTAGGACATGTTATTGGATACGTGAACGAAACTTCACATAACGTAGTTTACGTTAGCAACTCAACATATCGTAGCGGAATTATTATCTACTTTTATGAAGTCGACACAGTGAAAAATGTTGGCGACAAAACCATTTTTCACAACTACCTAAGTCGAATCCGTAAAAACAATCGTCACAACTTTCATTTTTGGATTTCAACCGCACTAGAAAATGGTGTCTTATATAGGTATGTGCCAGAAGCCATGGAAAAATTACCAGGTACATTATATGAAATTTTATTAACAAAAAATTTGCAGCCAGCTATAAGGCCCTATTGTATTTACAAGAAAAAATTTGTCACAATAAGTTCTACCATAAGCATACATTCATTTGAGAATCTACGTAAGGTCTGGGTGCAGTTGAATCGAAATTTGCATAGGATGCATCTACATTCGGGATTAAAGTTTGAAAAACTATGTAAGCAACCACAAACGTTTCGGCCATTTGTCTGCATCCATTGGCAGTATTTAGCCCTTCAAAATATTTTGGACCATTTTAACCTAACTCATGCTTCAGAAGCGGGAACAAGAGCACAGAATTCTGACCATGTGGGAGCAGCAATTGTAGTTACCCATGTTGTCGTAATAGGTGCAGCTGCAGCAAAGAAAGAGCCAGATACTTCTATGGATACTGGTATTATTGCAGCAGCAGATAAGCACATGCTTGTTTACATTTATTGCCAAGAGACTGGCATGCAGTCATGGACGGATATCTTGAATGTTTGCGAATTGCTAAAGCCATTTGACTGGTCGCTATGGGTAACCACCCTGGGCACAATGGTCTTTTGTTCGGCCCTTGTGTCCAAAAATGCATATCTAAATTCTTTTTTTGATACATTTTCCATACTTCTTCGACAGCCGTCGGTAAAATGTAGCAGAATTATCCTCATATGGGCATTGGGAAGTCAAATTATCAGGTATATTTTTTGGACATATACCTACGTAAAAGATTTTTAATCAAGGTTATCAATAATCAATAATTTTACTGCTTTCGCTACTTGATCAAACAATTTAGCACCTGTTATTCTTTAATAATTTTAAATGAATGTAATAACTATAGGTACAACATTTTTCCATTCAATACAATTGTGTGATTAAGATACAGTATTTTAGCTATTAATTATCTTTAATTAGCTTTTGCAGCTAAGTTGATTATATCTAATATGTTTATGAAATTATTCATACCATTTTTATCATATTTGCAAATCCCACTGCAATAGTATTCTGTTACTAAATTGTTTTTATCTGTTTCTAATTTACAGCACTTGCTACGATTGCTTCATTACTAGTAGCACGGTGGCCGGGATACATGAAATTATTCAGGATAATCCTGCCGCCCTACTAAAATCAGGTCGAAAGTTACTTCAACCTGATCCAAACCTCGAGAAAAACTTCTCACGTATTCCTGATATACGCAAAACTATGGCTCGCTCCGTCCTGAGTACGGGTTTCAAATGGGGCACATTTCTGAATGATTCGGCGCTTGAAAATCTGGTCACTTACGGAGCCAAGCGGTCATTACAAAATAAAGCAATAATGTTGGGGTCATATGTCGCTGTTAGAGCAGATACAGCAGTAAGCATGATCAATTATATAAAAACAGCAAACCCGAGCATTTCTTGCTTTAAGGCAAGAGAGGGATGTAATACATTGACAATTTTCTACTACCAAAGTACAATGCACAACGCTGTGGGTTTTGAGCGGCACATTTTAAACTTTCACGAATCGGGATTTCCTCTGTTTCAAAGTCGTATTGCAACTTCACCACCAAAGGAAGACTACTTCTTTACAGTTCCAACTAAACTACGCATATCACGTGCTCGCGCTATTAAATCTAATGAAGCAAAACCGATCGCTCTGGACTCAAGGATTCTATTGCCATTTGTTTTTATGCTTGGAAGTTTTATTTTATTGATACTCATTTTTATTGCAGAAATTGCACTTTGCCCATTTTTTTCAACGACTTTACTATGCAGAAATTGCACATCTAAAAAGAAATATAGTATTACAAAAATATTTCAAATCTGTAAAATTTTTCATTAGTCATGGTACTGGAAATGTGGTTCTATTGGTGTGGGAAGAAAGTGGTATTGATTTCTTGCATTGTATAAACACATTTTTAATAAATACTACATTTAAATAAATAACATTTTGTAAATTTAGAAAGTTTATAATACTATTATTCTATAAGAGATGCTTCAAAAAGTAGGTTTTGCTATAATGAGACTAATTCTCAATATCATTTTTTCAAAATCCCGTAATACGAGTAACAATAACTATATAAATTTTTTTTGTTAAAGCATAAAACTCATAAAACAAAATTGAATATAACTTAATTCAATGCATTAACTGCTTAAAAATGGAAATAACCGTAAAATCTAGATATTCATATACCCGGTAGAAATAAATTAAATAATAACCTAACACTTGCCGACTCACGTCACTAATCATAATGCAATCTGTCCTAGCAGCTTGGTAGAAATGTCGCAGTATTAAAAATTGTGTTGGAAATTAAGAGCCTTTGTTGTAAAGCCTCAAGATAAACAAAGTTTAGTCTAAAAATTTTTGCTTTTGGTATAAATTTTTGGAACGATTGTTTTTTTTTTCAAACTATTACATGTTTGGAGCTGTCTTTTGTGTTTTTCCTCCGTATACTGGTTTGGTTGTGTCATGATTGATAGAACTTGTCTACCTCAGGGGGAGCATCAACAAAAACCCATTTCAAACAAGCCAGAAATTGACGAAGTAGGGAAACTTCCTGTATGATGATGCATGTTATGAGATGTTATGTTGATGCAAATATTGACCCACCATGCCCTCTCATCTTTTTGTTTTTGCCAAAGCGATTTGAAATTATTGAGCCTAGCATCACACATTTAAGTTCATTCTCTTTGAGATGTTTCGCAACTGTTTTTAAGGTGGAAAATGTAGCGTTGTTAAATGCAACAATAAGGCTGTACTTTCAGCCAGGAGTGCTCCCAAAACACATATATGTATACTCTCAATCCTTTTCAGAGCCCCTGGAAGCAGTCAAAACCACTACGAGAATTTGTCAATGCTGTAAACAAGTTAGCAACAACTCGACAAGTAGCGGTTCACTGGATACCCGCACATAACGGATATAAAGGTAACGAACGCGTTGACTATCTTGCTAAACAGACAACGAACTCACATTTGATAACCCAGAGCCTGTTTTACCTGTTTCTACAGCCGTGGTCCACTCTGTCATATATAAGTGGAGTAAAAAGCGCCACTTCAAGCGCTGGCGGAGAGGTCAAGACTGTAGAAACATAAAAGCAATACTGAAATTTTTCAGCCCCAGCCGGAGATCAATACTAATCTTGAATATAATTGTAACGGGTCACTGGCTGCTCGCCCTTCAAGGTTATTTGATGTAGGCTCACACATATCAACATGCACATGCTCAACATGTATTGCCTTAAAGTCAACAAACATTGTTCTTGATAATGTGGTTGTACATTTTGAGCCCCAAAGGAATTCTTATTTTTGAAAAATCTTAATTCAAAATTCAGCGACAAAAAGAAGTAGAAACAACGATATCAGGTATTTAAGGTTTTACTGTTCAACTTGTATCAAATTGTTAGTATTCGTAAACAATACAAGGAATAGAACCATACATTTACTTTATATCAATCAAAGTTTACAATGTCCTTCTCAGTTAGTTTGCAAAGAGATACAGTGACCTCGCATTTTGAAACCTCTTTGTCCACTTTTACCAGAAAGTCGATATGTGTCATTTCAAGATCCATCAACTAAAATTGTATGCAAATATTGAAATGTTAACTCCTAAACCCGTTAATTTTTGCTATTTTTGAACTAGTTCCCTTACCTTGTCGTAATGGGCTTTCTGCAAACTTCCCTGTAAAATCATTTGAACAAAGTCGAACAAGTTTTTCTCCTCATTTTGTTCACCTGCGATTGCAACCACTTCAGTGAACGTCATGTAGTCTCGGAAAGGTGTGATTGATTTTAAGCGGTTTAGTAATGATTTTTTCTCAAGTTCATTTTTGAGCTCTCTAATCTGTTAAAGTTGTATATACTATTATCATTCAATTATTACAACTTTTTAATACGTGTACGATTTTTACCATACATATAATAAAAAGATAACATAGTTCTATGTAATCAAATATGTTTACCCGTGGATACATCTTCAAAGGCAAATTACTCCTCTTGTCGTTTATGTAAGATAGTGCTCGATGACAGGATAGATACTCGGGGTAGACTAGCAGCAATAAATCACCTGTATTTGAAACTTTGCACCCAACAACAATTGATGTCAATTCTGGACAGTTAAGAACGCCCTACGTGAAATAATATATAGTTTATTAAGTTAAATTGGTATGTAGACCACTAAATTTTTTCTAAACTCAGAACATTCAATGATTATGTACTAACATATGCATTACATACTAATACGTAAAGATGTTTAAGCTCCGTTCCGTTCCGTTTTCAGCAAGAAACGGAAACGAAACCAATACGGAAAATTCCAAATTGGAAACGGAACCAAATTGCCAAAAATGTGGAACTGAATCCGAAACTTAACGGAACTGGAAACGGAACAAAACGAAACCGGAAACGGAACAAAATTGTTCTCAAACTATTTTAATCATGTGAATGACAGAATTCCAACAAAAAGTTAACCCAAGGTAGCTAATCGCTGGACAAATACTCTCAAAGCAACTTTCACCACTTAAGACTAGGAAATATATTTCAAAACTTGTGTAACTAAATTTTTGCATTAATATTTTGTTCCCGGTCACTATTAAACACGAGTTTTAACGAAATATGATATTCCAAATTAATCAGAGAAATAAAAACACAAAATTGTCAAATCATTAGATAAAAATTGAAAATTTCATGTGCGTTTTTACTCATTCGAATACTGTAAAAGTTTAAGTTTTGTTTCCCTGAGGGAACGATTTCAAAGAAATATAGAACTGTAAACGGAACTGGAATAGAACGGTTTGGGTCGTTTGCAAAATTTTTGGAATTGGCATTGGAACGGAAATGAAAACCGGTTTCGTTTCGTTTCTCTCACTGAAAATTGAAAATTCCTACATACTAACATATGTGCCTAAAGATTGCATAATTGTAGCTGTATAAAGGTGTATCAACAATACTGAATTATTTTTTTTGAAAATCTCGATTGTATATTGCGAAACATGAGTCAAATATGAAAATATGAGTTTTTTTTAGTTAATAACTGGCTTACAAAATTAGATATTTTTAGCTTTTAATTATCTGTCTGTTTGGTATACTTAGAAGCATTTTTTCTACGTTCTAAAATTACTCCTGGAGTATTTATTTTTTCATACCAATTGTCTCAGGTAGTATAGATGTATAGTATTATTAAGTAAAAGCATTTAATTATCTAGATAATCCTGTAAAAAAATTATTGCAATTTCTTATTACTTCCCGGGCATACCTTAATAATTGAAACCTTGTTTGTTATTAATGTAATTGTTATTTACCTCTAGCATACGTTCAACTCGAGTTTCAAGTGGTGCTTTTCCAAGATTTGTCTTTATAAGAAACGGTTGCTTAGAAATGTGTTGATTGTCTTGAACAACTGATTCTACATAACTTATTGCGGAAACATTTTCTTCAGCTTTCAAAATTTCCTATTTCAAAGCAGCATCGTTACAAATGTTATAATTATTGCGGTATTGCATTTTAACAAAATCACACAAGATTATGACACATATTATCGTATTATCACACAAGACACATATCTCAAATAAATTGTTGTACGTTCTACATAACTTAAATAATAATTTAAGTGCTATGCTTACTTCAAGAGGAGCTCTTTTGAAATTAGCATTCCACTTCATGTGTTTGAGAACTTGAAGCTCATAGTCTGGCTTGTAGAATACGTGTAGGTCCAACATGTAAACGATGCTAATTCCCGCAGGCTCGCAACTTATTCCAAAGCGAATATGTCCAACTCGCTCCTCCTTTTCCTTTGAATTAATTTATAAATTAATAACAGTAAAATATCAGTTAACTAATTCAATCTTGTTTTACTAAATAAGCGACCATTTCCTTTGTAATAACTAAAACTTCATTTTCAAGATCTGCTGCCTGAACAATATTTCGAGGATGAAATTGTCCAACTTTCTCCGCATACGGACGGTACTACAATAAAAATTAGAGAATAATATACTATCTGTGTATTTTTAATAGTTGAGTATTACTATACCTATGTAGGATACAAACTATCAATACAATAGTAAAAAATGCGTTGTTTAAAGTAGTCAATGTTTCTTACATCCGCCCGTATACTCATAGAAGCAAAACTTTGCTGTAGGTAATCTTTTGCAGGCTTGTAGTATGTAGCACCAAATATTATGTAGTCAAATGTGTCTCCTCCAAGTTGTACAAATGAGTGCCCATACTTAGTAATATCTGGATTAATTTCCTGAAAAAAAATTAGAAAAAAAAGCTGAAATAAACTTATTATTTCCAATATCTTTACAGTTGTTGAATACAAATTTGATTTTCGCAAATTTTGAGACTTAACTGTATATTACTGATTTTTCACTTTATGCTTTCCTAACTATTATGGATATATAATATAATATATAATATATATATGGATTTATAATATAATATGAAAAATGTATTTCATTTATTTAATTATCGGAAAATTTTCTGCGGCGGGTTTTTAATAAGGATTTGGGCACTAAAAATTTATAGCCTTGCATTACTTTAAGACTAGTTTTTTTTTTGTATTCCGCATAAACCAAACAAAAAACTAGCAATTACAATAGCAATTTAGAACTCATGTCTCACCCATTCCATGTAGTCAAGCGTCTTGGGATTCCTTAATACTGCAATTGGGCTTTGGTCGCGTATTCTCAACACGTGAACGCTGAAACCGTTTACTATTTGTAATCCTTCTTTTCTGTCTTGTGGTTGAAGAAGTGCATATGTACGAGCTTCCTTCATAAGCTGTAAAAAAGAATTGATATTTTCTTTTCTACCAAATATTAACTTTTTATAATGTATAGTTAATTAGAAATTGCTTTTTTGTGAAAATTTAGAAATTGCTTTTTTGTGAAAATTTACCGTTTCTGCTTTTCCGAAAATTGTGGTTTTGGAAAGTTGTTCCTCCAAATTGGGCAAAATGCCAAATACAGAACGCAACAAAATGACCACAACTAACTGCTGAGAACGTTCGTGATAATTGAACCCGAACGCAACGCTAAACCAGGACGGATCCGCGAGCTAAGATTGATATATCCAAAATGTGAAATTTTAAATTGCCACTTCATGCGTTTAAACATTTTGAAAATTTGAAAATATATATGTAGAAGAAACTAGTACACACAGCATGTTTCAGATTCCACCTGGGATTGTCAAGTAGCAGGTCAAATACACCCAAAACTTTTTGGTTTGTTTCAACGTAAAACTGAATACGAATTGCATCTTTCATGTAAATCACAACATCGGACGGGGCGCAGGAAGCAGCATATTTTTGTGCAAGCTCAAAGTTCTGGAAGTAAAAAATTATTTTCAGAAATAATTGAAGATGAACTCAATCGGTTATATATATATATATATTGTTTTTTAACGTTTTTCGTCTGTTTACCGACAGGTCCGGTTGAAGAAAATAGTTTACGCCACGTGCAGCGCTCAAACGTTGAAACAGAGATATTTTTGGGTAAGTGAACATAAACACCAAAAACCACCAACCGTTATTTTCGTTTTTTTTCAAATCCCACGCCAACTTTTTTGACGTCAGGATTTTCATAAAGCTGTAAAATTTTTGTATAAAAATTATTGATCATGATTTCTTCTATTATTTAAAACTATTTTTTATTGATATTCGAATCAATTTACCATGTGGTATTTTGACTCCCAGTCAAACTCAACCTCATCTTCATGATGACCAAGTTTTGCTAAGCATTCCCGAAATTTGTAAATATATTTATCATATTCTATGGGCTCATTTGTTGGCCTGTCTTGCCAGACGTACTTGACAAACTCGTAAAACTCATCTAAATTATTGAATCATTAGTTTACAAGTTTTTCCAATAAAGTCTTGTTCCTAATGTTTAGAAGGTAATGTCAATTTTGAATACAGGGCTTCAAACCGAATTTTGCTATAAGACTTCTTCAGATCCGCAGATGTTTATTAAAAATTGTTTTTCTCAACTTAAATTGTACCGTGCGTATCACCAGAAACTGAACGCGTCATTGATTCACCATTGCCAATAGCTAATTGTATGAAGTGGCCTTTGTTGTGTAAATTTTATTTTCTCAATTTCTTGTCAATGGTTCCCCTTAGATTAGGCAATTGCTTTTGCCTCAATATTCCCTCATAGTTTAGCAAAATAAATAAATTGTTTATTTTGGGGTGTTCAGTTTCTGGTGATACGCACGGTGTTGTGATTGTATCTTGTGGCAACATGAAATAAAAACATCGAGTTTTTTTTTATTTTTCAATTTACAATATGGAAAATAGCCTCTATTTCCATGTCACGGGAAAAACTCAATAACTACTCAATATTTTTTAATTGCCGGACGTTAGGAGATATACTGTTGTAGGTTTCAAATATAGAAAGGTAGAGAATTCAGAAAAAAGTGTGCTATGTTAAATGTTGTGTTTTAGTTTCAAAAAATAAAGAGATGTAGAAAATTCAGAAATACAGTGTGCTCTTTTAAAACGTTGTTTTTTAGACTTAAAAATATAGAGATAGAGAAAATTCACAAATACAATGTACTGTGTTTAAATGTTTTGTTGTACCAGGCATTCCTTTGCATAGTTCTTGAGGTGCTAAGCGATGCTTTTCCTGCAATGCCTTAAACAATTCCAGTTTTGCATACGGCAACTTTCCTCTAAGAGAAAGCATAGTATTTACCAATGACTCCAAATCGTCCATTGGTCCTTGCGCTGAAAATAAGACAAATATAACTAATTTTGATCTTGAGTTTGTTTTTAAAGTAAAAGTAAATAAACCATGTTAAAACGGTAGAACAAAGTAGTGTTAATAGGAATAGTAAAAAATTATATTCAATATTAGAACAATGAACTATATTTAAATAGTTATTTTCAAAATTTTCTAACGTAGTAGAGTATAGCAGCACTGTTCGATGTAATTTTGAGCAAGGATATCTCATGTCATCGAAATTAACTAAAGTTTTTGTTTCATGCAAAAATTGTGTTTGACCTTGATAGGTCATTTTGAGGTCAAGGGGGGCTCAGTGGTCATCGGAACCATTATAACTTTTTGTTTCGGGCAAAAGTAGTGTTTGACATTGAAAGATCATTTTGAGGTCAAGGGGTCAGGTTAGGTTACTTTTACCCACAATGGGCCCGATTGCGGCCTGAGCGGTGTGGGTAGAAATACCCCCTCCATTAACATACAAGGGGTCATTTTTGGGTCATCCGTAGGACACAGAAAAGTGCCTAATACAAATGTTGCTCCTCCTTTACAAGTGGAACAACTTTTGTAAGGGTCATTTCTTGTGTTCTCATGATTTCTGTAACCTGGACCCTTGACCCCCA
>VYYI01000840.1:0-24996 GCA_021029175.1 Bilobella aurantiaca
CTTTAGCTCTTTTTACTCATTAGCTCCTATTTTTTAGGCCCTTTATTTTAGGCCCTTTATTTTAGCTCCTATTTTTTAGCTCCTATTACTTGCTTCCTCGCAAACCAGCATTTTAATCATACATAATTCAACTTGAAATGAAAAAAATACGAACAAATAAGCAAATCTGCATTAACAATTTGTCATTTTTTGTATCGAATTAAATTTAAAAAAGCCTGCGATCGGCGCACGCATCTGAAGTCAAGGTTTCGGGCATTTAAATTTTACACAATTTGATGAATGACGTTGTCTTTAGCTGAAATTTGTAAAAAAAAAAATTGAAAATTAGTTAAGGCGAGCCTAGACTTTTATTTAATTTTTAAAATTGGGACTCGCTGTGCTACTTATATATGTCCGATTAATGGTTGTTTCGTGAATTCCGTGTCTTGAAAACCTCTTTTCAAAACTCACTTGTCGACTAATTCTATCATCTTGAGGCAGATGCTGAGGAATTCTCTCCATGAAACAAAGTGCGGAATTCTTTTGTTTTTTTACCAGACGACCTTGACCTGCATATTTTATTGTGCTTTGGGCTTAAACTTATTTATTTACCAAATGCATTATGCAAAGTTTTGTTTCAGTTGGTCCATTTTTGAGAATTCGACACTTGTCGACAGCCCTTCCCTCGGAAGTTGCTTATTTTCGTTCAATTTGTTACAGAAAGGGAAGAATTGGAGGTCGTTGCAGTTCGGAAGAGGCGGTGACAGTCAGTCAAAGTTCCGTGACAGCGTGTCACCGAATCTCTTCCTCTAACTGTCATGTCACTTACTTACATGCTCAGCCAAAAAATCAAAAATTAATTCCTTTGACTAATAAAAATATAGCAGCAAATGTATAGGACAAGGACAAATTACATGGGTGAAGGAGTTTTAGTGACAAAATTTTAAGGTTTAGAGAAAGTTAAGTAATACAAACGATTCATCTTCGGTTCTCGTGTTTGAACATTGCAATTTGAATTTAATTTGCAACGAATTGGAATTCGTTGCAGATGTTGATCGTGATTCGTTTAACAAAATAACAAAAATAACAAAATTCTATATAACAATTTTTTTCTATTGATTAATTACTAGCGAACCCCCCCCCCCCCAATCGGTTTTGGGGGTCATAAAGGGGTCATAGAGAAGGGTCAGACACCCGTGATCCATGGAGGATTTTTGTCTTTAATCTTCATTATGAAGTGAATTTCAAGTGTTTTAATGAAATTACGGTTTTGAAGTTCATTGATACTGACCTGCATAAGGAACTTTTAACTATACCTCATTCTGTAACACTGCTCAACGGCGTCCTATTTATTATTTCTTTGTCTTTTAAAACAAGCAAAACTTTTCAAAATGTTCGTAATTTTGAACGAAAGATGTTCAGATGAGCTTGCCTTAAAATTTTGAAAATGAGATCTTGTTGATGATGGTTCTAATGAAATGAATAAATCATAGGTAGATTAGAAGAGTAAGTGATGCATAGCCAAGCGATGGATCTTACAAAAGGATTCTTCAGTCGTTCTAAAAGTTGCCTAACGCAGAGCCACCTCCTCGGAATCAATGGACTGTTAATTCAGATTTTAAAATGAAAGGGAGAACATTCATTAAAGTGTCCGAAGTCCCTGGGTATCATCGTCGTAGCCACTGGAGAGATAAAGGGGATTTAGCAAGTTGGCCCAATTGTGTGGACCAAGTCTTAAATTACCCCTGATCCAGATCCAGGAGGCTGATAGGGCTTTAAAACTTAAAACTTGAAAGTAGAATTAGAACAATCACAATCCATTCTTACAACTTTTTCAAATGGAAAACCTCCTTAACCGCACGCGACACTCCCATTAAGCATCCCTGCTCAAAATCAACGCTTAACTACGCGCAAAAAAAACCCATAAATCAGAAACTAAAAGGCGACATTTTTGACATCTAGCTTCAATAAAAAGTTAAAATCGTTGTGATTTCTGGGTGGAGACTAGCATAACAAGCCTGTTCAGTGACAAGAGAACTCAAAATTACAACTCTCCTGTCACAGGACCGGCTTGTTGGCTTTTTAATGAAAAAATTGATTCAGAGTCACACACTAATCGTATAATAAATATTGTGAAATTTTTTCAGGAAGTACATAATGCCGAATATGACTACAGTGAAGATGAGTTAGTAAAGGCAGATTTAGGCAATGTAAGTTAGCAATATAATTTTCAGGTAATACGAAAATTTGGGCATGGATTCATGCATATAAAAGTGAAAAAAACGTGTCGTGAGTGCGTTCGATTACAAAAACTTTCTCGAAACATAGGATCCGCTGTTTCTACAGAAATGATTTTGAACGGCGTTTAGTCGTCTACTTAAATTGGAATATTTGTCTACAAGGAATTTCAATTTCTGTATCTGTAGAGACTGGGAATGATTAATTTTGGGACAGAATTTTTGTGTAGTTGAAAAGCTCCGTAGAAGGGTTGACATTGACAAAGGAGATGAAAGTGAAATAAGAAGAAAAAAGGGGGGAGCGTGTGAGTAGCAATTATGAAATGCATCCTTCCATCAACATTCCCATTGTTACTCATCTTCATCCTCCAACATACAGTCTATCCCAGATATAATGTAAGAAAACTTAATAATAAAAAAAGCGATGAGAAGCAGAAGCGTCTTCTTGACTCTTCTTTTCTAAATGTCACTTTCCCACGATGATAGGGATACAAAAACTTTTTTAATTCTCTTCTAAAAAGTTGGTCCTAAAACTGTCACTCTTCCTTTAGCTTCCTTTTCCTTACCGAATCTTGTTCTGAATTTCAGCATCCTCTTTTTTAAAAATAGAAAAGCCACCCCTTTACTGTCGACCCAACAATTGAACTCCTCAAAATGGAGAAATTTAGATATCTCCAGCGGAAGTCCTTGATTATTGTCTTTAGGGAGAGTTTACATAGACAAAGAGTCCGGCTTTTAACAACTTTTTTAAAAAGGGCTTCAATGTATTAATAAAAATCAACTTTTTTTTAAACAACTTTTTTTTTCAAACAGCTTTTCTAATGTTTTAATGCAGCAGGATATTCATAAATATTCCTCATAAACAGTGTTTGGGCGGTTTATTTTTCCAAGGGCGAGAAGGCATTGGTGGTTGAAGAGGCTCTACCACAATTGAAACTCGTGAAATGTTGTGGCGTAGGACGGAACAATGAAAAATTACCATAATAGGACATTGTAGTAATTTTCTGTAATAGTGTACAATGTAGATGTGTAGTACAATGTAGATGTGTAGTACAATGTACACATGTCATTGACACTGTCGCATCATTATTGCAATGGCTGGTGAGTGATGGGCCAAAATTCAGCCCAACTGGCAGACGCCTCTTGCGACCATTTTATTTTCAATTATAACTACATTGCGTGAGAAGAAGGATTTCGTGTCACCTACAGAATTGGACAGGAAGTAAAAGAGGAGCTTAATTGGAAATATTAAAAACACTATAATAGCATTGAGGGCCATGGTTCTGTTGAAAGGGACTTTGAGAGGACCAATCAAAAACGAGCTTTTCAAAATTCATTTCATTTCCTTTAAAGAACAGAACAATCCAAAAATCCAAACATTTTGGAAAAATTGGATTGGAAAAAAAAATTTTTGGAAAGAAAAACGTCATAAGCTTGCCTTAAAACTAAAAAAAACACTCAAATTGTAACTATAATTGTTTGTTGATTTTTTTTCAATAGATTGAATACAATTATGATAAGTTTATTGATTAGAAAATTTTAAAATTATGTAAGAAATTTAAGAAATTATGTACTAAAATTTCGCCCTTTTGCGAAAAACGAAAACCATGAGATGTTTGTTTTGCAAAATTGAATTTCCTTTTGCCCTACTTAATTCTGCATCTCTAGCCTACACCCACGATTTTTATATGATTTTTTGTATGAAAAATGGATTAACTCCTGCTGCGCACCACTCCAGAAACTAACATATTTTGCAAGGCAAATCTCATACAAAAGTCATGGACTGGAAACGCACATTTCCTACAAAACATCCTTAGTAAAATAGAGCAAAAATCTTGGCAAACTGAATTTGGAAATCGAATCACAACAAGAAAAGGAAACAGTACCCTTCGCTAACCCAATGAAAATCCAAAATCAGCTTCAATTCAATCACAGCAACCAAAAGTAGGGCTTCCAGCCTTTCACTTCCTGTTGCTCCTACGCTGTTTTTGCTGTGGCGACATGTCGCCAATGTCGCCATTGTGAAAGAGGAGGACTTGAAGTGCTTTCTCTGTAACGTAGCAGGGGTACTTTACTTCGACAAAGGCCCCCCTCTTTTTAACACCATTTTATAAAAGTGGCTCTTGTCAAGGAGGATCACATTTTAAGGACCCTTTACATCTTCCGGCCTAAGAATGCAATTAAAGTACTTTCCCCCACTTTCTCCCTCAACTTTCATTGAGAAGAGGAAGGGTTGCACTTCCGCCATTCCCTGCACTGGAACCATACGCTGAAACGCTGGAAGAATGGAAACGCTGAAAAAAAAAATCACATTCGTGATACTCCAGTGCTCTCTCCCCTCGCACTTTCTCCCTAACTTTCTCTTTTTTTATCTCCTTTTTCAAGTGTCCAGGATCCTGCACTAAAATCAAAAATGTTCAAAAGATATAGGAGCCCTTGGAGGAGAGGCCTGTTTATTCAGTCCGAGCAGAAGAGGCTGGTAATGTACCGAGAAGGCAATAAAAATGGAGAAAGCTCTGAAGGAGAAAGCAGAAGAAAAATTAGAATAAAAATAGAAGAGAAAGCAGAGCCGTCGTTTCGAAATATTGAGATGCGACCTGCCAATTCCATGCAAGAAATCAATGCTCCCATTTTTTCGGGGTTTTTTTGAGGAGAAAGTAATTTGCATTGCAAAATGGTGGCCTACATCTCCTGATCGCTGATTCCTTCGCTTTCGTCAAAGGAGAAAGTCATTTTCACTTTCTCCCATCTAAAGCTTGAGGGCTTGTTTACATAAGGAATTTGCGGGTGCCATTAGGAGGCCACTCACAAAGGCCCTGGTCCTTTTCAATTCATGTTCGATTAGGGAAGTGGAGATAAAGAGAAAGTCGGAGGTTTTTGGGTGGGAGGGCCCTTGAAGGGCCGTTGACAGGAAATTGTCAAAAGGGTCTAAGGGCTTCCTAAGAAAGGGAAAGTGACGGGGTGTTGATCTCGGGTCGGAAGTAGTCTCGCTCCCCTCCGCTTCCGGCCAGAGGTCTAACGCAACTAAATCACCTCATTCATACTTCCAGTCAAGCGAAAACGTTTGAAAAAAAAATACAGTCCCTTAAGTGTCTACTTTTTTAAGGCCACATGCACCGCATTAATGTTAGTTCAATATTTAAAAAAAAACAGTTACAAAAGTTTGAAAAAGAAATTAAAAAAATTAATTGACTCCAAAAGTTTGTAGTTTAAGAAATCATCAAATAAAAAAAAACGAAAATAACTCAAATGAAATTACTCAAAAAGAAATTTATAACGCAAAACACGTAGGAACGGCCCACCCTATTTAAACTGCAAAATCTAGAAATTACTCTGTTTGAAGCTGCTATAAAATCAAATGACTCCCAACTTATGCAACTTAAAATTCAAACTGCTCCAATACTATTCACAAGCAAACTAGCCCGTCCTAGGACAGGAGGATCAAAACCGAAATCTTTTTTTTGTTTGAAATAATGTTTGTAATATTAAACCTACAATACACAATGTAGAGTTGTGCGTTCGATTCCTAGTACCTCCGTCCGATTCTGAACTTGATGAAAGTGGCCATGGACAAGGGCATGGCCCTTAGGTGTCTGTGATGTCACTTTCTCCCTACTTTCTCCTCTCCTCTAAAATCCCCAATCCAATCAGCGCTGATCCCATTAAGTTAACAGATTCGATCCAATTGGATTTCCGCTCACAATCAAGTGTCAGCGGAAATCAGGAGTCAAAACTCCCTTAAAAAATATTTCAGGCCCTAATTCCTTGTTCGTGGCCTGAATTTTAATAAATGAAAAGGGTTTATTTGGGGGCCTAATGATGCTGCAAAAGCGTGGTGAAAGTACTTTCTCCGTAAATTCTTTGTGCTGGGATGTGTAATGGAGTTTCAGTTCTTTATTCCTCCCCTTTTCCCAAGCATAATTAAACTTTCTCCCCACACACATTTAATTTAAAACCCCTTTCTCCCCCATCATTCCAAATGCCAACAATAATCACACAATCATTTCATTTCGGAAATTGCATCTCTGGCATAGATGGGCGGGCAAGGACCTCCGTCCCCAACCCTTTCCCTTGCAGAGATGGGCAATAAGCAGGAGCCTAAACTTTATTATAAGCCGTAAAGTGGAGGACAGAGTGGGAAAGAGGAAAATCTTTTCACCACTTTCCCTTTGTTTTCCCCAAGGGGACGCTTCCCGCCTCGTCACCATATTAGCAATACTTCCCAACTTCCCACCAATTTCATGCTCCCTTCAAGTCCTCCCTCCCCTTAACTTCAGCCTCAAAAGAAACGAGTGTTTCATGGATTATGGATGAAGTCGGACAGTGCTGAAGCATGGCAGGCCTTTGGACAAGAGCCCTCTCGGTAAAGGGGAGTGTGGAGATTGCGACGAGTCTCAATTCCATGGAGACTTCCACCATTTGCATTTTACAAAATCATTTCAAAGGGAAAGAGGCAAAAGCAAAAGAAATTTGTTCAATACAATTTCAGCCCGTACAGTTTAGTCGCCCAAAATCGGTATAATTTTGAACAAATTCGGTACAATGTTGAACAAAATTCGGTACAATTTTGAACAAATTCGGTACAATGTTGAACAAAATTCAGTACAATGTTGAACGAAATTCGGCTTATTTTTGAACAAATTCGGTATATTTTAGAATACTTATTAATGACAATCAAACATTTATTAGAGTTTGTCTAGTATTTTCTTTCCTTTACTCTTCAATAAATTATTATTCCTCTTTCTTTCTGTTTGTTTACAAATTCTACGTATTAAATGTCGTTTTTGATAAATTGTACTTTATACTGTACTTGTATCTGTAATTTTGTAATCTGATACTTGGGAATATGCGTTTGGCACGTGTGTGAGTGCATACGTACTACAATCGCACAAATACCCAACTTCACTGAAAAAAATGCAATTGCACTTCACTTTCTTTACCTAAACCCAGCTAAAATGTTAAAAAAAAACTAAATTCTCACGAATAAAAAATGGAAATATATTAACAATTCAGTCTTAAGAGGGAAGTTCATTTATTGAATCACAAATATTCTAGTACTCCATTAGTCAATTTAAAAAGTTCATTAGCGTCAAAAAGGTTACTGGAATTTAAATTATGAGAGCTTAGGGATCTTTAACCGAAGATTTTTTGGAACGACATTCCGTCCAAAGACGGGCTTGTTTGACTTTGACTTCTTTTTTCTTATATCAGTCGACGTAAATATGCTATTTTGTATTATTATTGCTATTATGCGTCGTCTAATTAAATGAGTGTAACTTGTTTACAATTTAATTCCATAGTTTTGTGCGCCGCTGAAAATTCTACTAGGAATAAATTATTACACTGTAACTAGTAAACCCAGATCCCTGCTTCACCTATGCGTTATTAGAGTTCTTTGTGTTGTTTTGAGGCAGGATTTGTTCGAAAATATTTGATTTTGTTTAAAAAAAACTTAAAAAAAATGTCTGAATTGAAAGTGAGAAACCTTGAAAAGTCAATTAAGGAATGCGACATGTGTTTGTGAGTGAAAGAGTCCTTTGAAGCTAAAGATGGGCGTGGCCCCCTTGTCTTTCCCTTCAAAAGAATTCTTGTAATTGAGGTTTGAATTTCCTTTGAAAAATTACAAAGTTACTAACAAGCTTCGTGTGAAGGGATGGGCAGAGGACGCAGGGGAAATTTATAAGTTGCTTAAACTTCGTTATTTTCCTCTTTTTTTTAAAGAAGTTTGTTTTAAAAAAGTTACGACATTTATTAGGAGTCACCAGCCGCAGAGCAACGTTATTGGGAGAGGCAGTCGCCCTTGTTTCAAAACCGAACTGCACTGTTCACAAATCATGTCAAATGTCAAAGGGAGAGGAGGGAAGCGAACCGCTGGAATGTAGTCTGGAGGCACATTCTAATTACCACAGCGCTGGAATTCTGCATTCTAATTGCATCCTTTCACATTGGAAATTCTGCCAATGCACCATGAAAACTTAAATGTCATCCACCCTCCAGCTGCCCCTGTCCTTCAAATTTTAAATGTCATTTTAACTGCTTCAGCATTTCCTCCTAAAAAAGCCAAACAAGCCTGTCCTGTGACAAGGGTCCCTTAACGCACATCATCATAAATTGGCCCATAGATGTGCCCTTAGATTTGCAAGGTAAAAATCCAAAATTTCAACCAAAATCGGAGTGAAAAATATGATAAAATCAAAAATAGTAAGTGATGAACTTTTTCCGAAAAAAAAAATTACCGCTTTTATATGTGCTATTCTACTTAAAATGGGCTATACGTCAAGAAATGGCTTCTTGATTTTCGTTGAATTGCATCTCTCGCTCTAAAATTTTGAATATTACGACGATTCTAGCGGTATGAGACAAATCTGGCACTTAATTTTTTTTTTTCGCATTAATTTTAGTGCTTTGTCGATGAGAATTAATTTCATTGAAAAATAGCACTTTTCTGTTCTATTTTCTTTAGCATTCTCTCATGAAGAGATGGTTACGCAACCACCACTTTTCAAAATGTATATTTCTTGTAATTTACAGCGTTTTTTTCTCTCGCTCCAGCCGCTTTCTCTCGCCATCGCCTTATCAGCCGCCTCCAGAATTCCAGGCTGGAATTTCCAGCGCAAGTATTTTTTTTCAAAAACTTAAAATTTGTAAAAACCGCCTTCTACACTCCTCGAAAGCCGAATTTTCCATATTCGAGGAGTTCTTTGAAGAGGGAAAAGTAATGTCTTCGCCACTCCCTCGTCTTCTCCACTTAAAATGACAGGGACACCACAAAAGGGGAAAAGAGAGGAAAGGCACTTTACAGAAAACAAGGCATTTACGCTACAGATCCTCCAGCCAAGGCAACACAGCGGCGCATCTCCCATCTCCTACAAATACCGTAAAGTTCCTATTTAAGCGCTCTGGGCTCTTATTTCTTCCGGAAGACTTGAGGCTGTGTGTGTATTAAGGACATGGAACTTTTACGGTATTTTGGGAAATAGTTGGGAGAAAAGAAATAAATTAGGAGGGACAGGGAATGCCACACTTTGAAAGTGAGGCTTTTAATGAAATTAAGCAGGAATTCACTGTTCCTTTTTATTCGTCCCTCCACATCTTGTTAGCGTCTTTCCCAAGGCAAAAAGACAAGGAACAAATGACAAAGGATTCAGAGACAAATTGGCACATCTCCCTCTTCAATTAATCTAGGCTTAAACTTTGCAATCAACAAAACTCCCTTAGTCCTAATGATCCTCTGACGCTGAAAATTGCCTTTTTCCCACTTGCAAAAGGTACTTCAGCGATTGTTCAGCGTTATTTGCCTCTATTCAACTCAGTTTCAATTAACTTGATTCTCGCGAAATTGAAATTTGGCGCTGGAACCGTAATTTGAGAAAAAGAGCAAAACCGGCCCGATCTTAGACAGAATCTTAATTTTAGTATCTCTCATCGTCCTATGACGGGCTGGTTTGGTTTTTTCATCCAGCACTTCCCCATCCCTGTTTTGCTTAATAATTTAAGTTTGGTTTTTAGAGTATCTGAAAATACAGCCTTGTTCACGCACTCACGACAAGAGGCCTCTGCTTTTAATTGTATAAGGAATACTTTCACAATTTCACTCTTTTGTTGTGAACTTTTCTTTAACAGTGCTTTCTCTACTTTTGAAATTATAGTGAATCAGAGGAAAGTTTGGACACAGCGGGGGATGGTGTCACAACAAATTACGCAACAGTAATTTCACAATTTGCATTACAAATAGAAAATAATACAGAGCGTTTCTTAATGTCAGGGGAAAAAAAGAGAAAGTGCAGAGAGTGAGTATCGTTCTAAGGAAATATACTAGGAACACAATAAAAATTGTGTTCTATGCCATTTAAAGAAATTTGGGTATAAGCTTAGGTAAAAAAAAGCTTAAAATATTCAGTTGTGGTTATGTTAGATGCGTACAGAGTTGATTCTAAAAGTTTTGTGTTACAGATGCTTTCTCTTTTTGAGAAGACAAGAAAGGCTCTGTATATGTAAAGAGAGTGAGGACTTACGCAAGGTTAAATTTGGACTAATAAAGAATTGGAGAAAGTCTGCTTCAGAGTTTTGTTCAAAATTAATTCTGAGATGCTGAAGCTATGAAAATATAATTTCCTTGTTTCACAGCACTTCGGCACAAGGGCCTTTAAAAAGTGAGTTCAAGTTTATAAAGGAAAAGTTGAAATGACATCGAAAGAGCCTAGAATTAATTCTTTTTTGAAAAGTTTTGAAGAGTAAAAAGTAGAAAAGTGAAAGTTAGTTTTCACTCTTGAGATAGAAGAGGAGAGGTCTGCGCGGCGTAAGGTAAGAAAAGAGCAAAAGACGGCCAACTTGGACTAAAATTATAATTCCCTTGTCTCTCCCTACACAAAAAGGGTTTGAGACAGAGCCTTCCATAAATAACGACACTATCAAACTTTAACTCATAGTTTGACTTTCTCCAACCAATGGAAACGCTCCGATTCTCCCGATTTGTTTTAGTCGGGACTTTCACTTTACTTTCTCCTCTCAAACTTCACTCAAAATCAAGTCGAAGAGAAAGTTATGTCGAATCCTCCTTAATGAAATAAACTTTTCACTTTTTCTCATTCTCCCAAATTCAAGTTCAGCCACCCGCCCTTAACGAGGGCCCTTCGCCTGCCTTCAGGTGTAAGTCTTTCAAGCGGAAAATGCGGAGTTTGAAAATCAGTACAAAATGTTAAGGACGGCGACAGTGCGTTTTCAAAAAAGCGTTTTTGGCAGGTGAGATTAGGCCTAGGAAACGGCGACGATGGAAGTCAAGCCTATCTTTTTACTTCTCGTCGATTATCACGCGACACTGTTTCACCTCCCTTTGTTTCACAAAGGGTTCGGGGCCCTTATTATAGGGCTATGAAACCCTTTTCGAAGGGCTCATTTACCTCTCTGTTCCTTGGACATGGCCTCCGAGTTCCTGTCATGTCAGCGTCAACGTCCAACCCGACTGACATGCCACTCTAGCACTTTGTGGACCAGCATTAAGGCCCCTCCTTATTAACAATCCAAAAATTATCTAAAGGAGGGGGAGAGCCCATCAATCAAAAGCGAAACAAGGCACTTTCCATTTCTGTAATGAGATCCTAGGAACCGATTGGCACGACACCTACGGCACCACTTTAAGTTTAGGTGGTTCTGCACCACCTTAACTTAAGGTGGTTCCCTACCACCAGACAAATTCCGCTTCACTTACTCCCTGCTCCTGAAACAAAAGGAGTAGTGGCCAAGCCTGTTTCCAGGGGATTCAAATTCCGCGCTAAAACGTAGTAACAAATGTTCACACGATTCTTGATTTTCACACAAAACCGCTTAATCGTTTTTATCTGACTGAGTAGCTAAAGTAGCTAAAGTAGCTAAAGTAGCTAAAGTAGATAATGTAGCTGAATATTTTACAAAAGAAAATCACTGTCTCAAGGAGTGCAATAAGTGGCCTCTTGCTGCTGTTTCGCTGTAATGAAAGCCAAACCAGCCCGTCCTGAGACCTGCAATCTTTAAAATATCTTAAGGTCGGGTTAGCAACCTAAAATTGAAAAAAAAGTTGTGTAGTTTTAAAAAGTTAGGTTAATTTCCATTGTCGCTTGCACTGTTGTATGTTGGCTTTAAGGACGGGCTAGTTGTGCTAATTAGCAACATATTGTTGAAGAGAGTAAATTAAGAAAATGAAAAATTAGAAGAATTAAGTGCGTGAAGCAATGTTAAGGGTGGCGATAACTCGACTGCTTTTTCAGCACCCATAAATCTCTGCACCCCTACTCACCTGACTGAAAAAAAAACAAAGGGCTGCTCGAGGGCCTTATGTAAACCTATTGTGAAAATCTAAAGTTATTAAAATTTTGAAAGCTCAAAATCAACCTTCCCCCGCCCTCCGTTTCCTCTCCCCGTAAATCAGAGGCTGATGATTTAAAACAAGTGTTTAGCCCGTCCTTAAGTGGGATTTATCTCCTGCAAAGATCAAATAAGAAAAGTTAAGTTCCGGTTTGCACCCACCAGACAAGACGCTCTGGATGTTCACACAAAAGGAAAACTGATCGTGACACCCAATAAATCAATCGCCTCCCTAAAAAAAGAGGCTCAGGTAAAACCCCACCAACCCCTCTACTCTCCCTCCCACTTAATTGGGCGGATGGAAATTACGTTGTCTCAGGATTAATGATCCCGTGGGTTTAGGGCTGACAAGAAAAGGTGCCTGGAAGAACGCTGATTTGGTGACTGGAAGAATCGCTGATTTAATTTCAACCTCCAGAATTATCCAAATTCCAGTTCTCAGTAAGATTTACGACTTTCTCCATTCTCCAACTTTCACTCTCACTTTCTCCAATGAGCCTCGAAATGACCATTCGTTCCAGTTATCCGCTGTCAAGGGCTCTGGAATGAAGTTCTCGGAGAGCGCTGCCTGGAATCGCTGAAATCGCTGGACAGAGGAGAACGCTGGAGAAGACAATAGAGGGTCATCAATCAATCAATCGAGCTGTCGCTCCTTATCCCCTCTTTATACCATCCTCCCTCATTTTGTGTGGAATCTCAAAATAGCGGCAGCATAATGGGAAATTTAGAGAGATGCGCGGCCGGCTTACGTTGGACAGAAAAAAAAGCTTCCGTACATCATCAACCCACTTTCAAACAATCCCTTATCGATTTCTCTCCGTTTTTAAGGATACCTTGACGTGGACGCTTCACACCGTTAACAGTCTGGGCCCATTATTGAAAAAAAAAAGTTCTGGACAAAAAAGAGCTGAGTTTCGGAAGATTATCCAGCGAAAGCTCAATTTGTCCATGTCACCAAAATGAAAAAAGAGTGGAGGAAGCATGAGGGCTAACAAGACTTTGCAGGACGTGGAGATACGTCCAGCACTTTTTTTCTGCCAGAAAACAATGCTTTTCCATTTGTATCCCAAAGCGGTTTGCCAACTTTTCATTTTTTCCTTGAAAAACTATGACACTTCCACCACCACGTGACTTGTGCTTTATCTACCAATTTCTGAAAATTTTACTCAAAAACTTGAAAAAAGTTTTCATTTCTACTAAATTAGTTAGTCCAAGACACAAGCCCAATTTTAGGCTAAACATAATTGTTTGAGGTTTTTTAATTGAGCGTTTTTAAATAAGTACCATAAGAACTCGCATAACAGCCCAACTGCACTCGAGTTATGAAACATTGCATTTTTCTTCAGCGGTTAGATTAGGTTACAGTATACAGACTTTCTCCTTTTGTACGGCACCCAAGAAAGGCTCTGTACAAAAAAAACTGAAGCAAGTTAATGTTCCGTAATTCTATAAAAATCAAGTGCGGCGAATACCATTAACTTAGTAAGTAAATAATTTTATGCTCATTTCCTGAAAACATTTTGAAAGGCTTTGCATTGATTCAATTCATTTTAATTCATTTTCAGTTGTGCAACTTTTCCTAATATTCTATTTTTTTTCACTGGGAATAAAAATAACGCTTTGTATTTGAACTAATAATTTTCAAATTGATCTTGATTGAATTGCTCGTTTTTTTTTACTGCAATTTTGCTTTTAATTCAATGGCCTTCAACTTGATGTATTTTGACTAACAGTGATGTTTTTGTCAAATATTTCACTTGAAAAAAGTATTAAAAGAATCAACGTAGCATTTTCTCTCACTGTTAGATTCTTCCTTTGTTATTTTAAGATTTAAGTTTTATTTGGCTGTTGAAAATAAAATTTTTGGTTTTTAAATTTTGTGCCTGGAACTGCTTTAGGTGTTCTAATCCAAATATTTCGAGACGTTTGAAATTAGAATTTTAGAGTGAAAGTGTCGAGAATTGCATATTTAGAGAGGCTCTATTTGGTTGTTGTTGACAGGTTCTTTTGCTTCAAAATGTATTTTTTTCGTTTTTTCCGTAAATTACAGGGCCCACTTCCGCCCTGGGGAGTCTTTTCCTGGACAAGTGGAGTGTAAAGTGCTGAAAAGAAAATGATCTTTCCTTGAATCTTTTTTCGAAAATTTTTCAAATCCACCCTTTTCTGTCACTTCCACAGCAATCACTCAAAAACAAAAGAAAAAAAGACCCCTTCAAAGAACGGGGACTCTCCTGCGTCAGAACAGTCAAAAAATCTCCCTCTAAATTCCAATTCAAAAAGAAGTTGGCAGTCAATGGACTTTCCGAGTATTAATTATTTTTCCAGGAGTGAACAAGGGCCCTTCATTAACACGAGCCACATAACAAAAGTGGCCATTCATTTATGCTAGAGCCCTTGGAGCAGGAAAATCCTTTTAGAAAAGGGGACATCTGCTCTAGCCCCTAATTCGGGGGAGCCCTTGGACGAAAATCCATTGAAAGTCAACTTTTGACAACATGAAAGAAATTGAGCTTCGGAAGTGCCTCCGCCTCTCGTACGACTGTCAAAGGCTCCAAACACGGCCTTCTGTGTCATTGTGGCCCGCTTTGTGGTTGCCACTTAAAATTTGGGCCATTTTTAGAAAATGCTTTTTTTGAAAATGATTTTTTGATTTCGCCATTGATAGTCCCTGCGTCACTGCCTGTCAAAAGCGGGGGTTTCGAAACCAAGTCAATTTTCAATGTGCCTTGAAAGCTAAAAAGCACTTGCGTCATTTCAGCGAAGGATTTGCTCTAAAAAAAAACTGTTTTGAAATTCGTTTGCGTCATTTTTCGCGAAGGCTTTTGAGTATAAAAAAAAACCTTTTTTGAAAATTGGTCAGGTGGTGTTTGATTTTTTTTAAAGTGTTTTTGCAGGGCGACATTGTTGTGTGAATGTTGTGTCGAAGCCAGAAGGGCCCAAAGCCACTTAGCAGTGGGTACTTGACAATGCGAATCGACTCTTGTATTATTTTCAGGGTTTCACAAAGGGCTCCTCTACCAACAGTTGCTGATTCTTCATTCAGGGAAGCATCCCCGCAAAACCGACACCTTGGTCCTCTCAATTCAGCGCAACAAAGGGCCCCCTGCCACATGGCAGCGATTCTCTATTATTTTAATCATACACAAACACTACATCCATCAATCCAAAAAAATGGGCAGTCAAATGACATCTTCTGCATCATAACGTATTATCGCATCAGAATCATTGACAAACAAAAATTTATTTCAGCAAAAACAAAATCAGAAATTAAAAGAAAAATTCGCAAATGCAATCGAAAACAGATTTCGTTTTTAAATTCTGAAAAAATAAGTTTGAAGTCTGAAAAATAGAACTTCACAAAATGTCACATCTGAAGATGAATCTAAATTTCTGTGTAGCGTTAAGTATTTAAAAATTGAAGCGGCGTTGCTTTTGAGATTTAAAATTTCTAAAAATTTGAAAATTTTGTTACATTTTATATTATCTTTCGATTTAAATTCAGCACTAGATTCACCATGCAATTTAACTTCGTTTTTTTAACGGTTTTCCAAATTTTCAGCTGACGGCTTCAAAATTTTCCGATCCGTATTTCCAGCGGTGTGTGACACGGAAACGATGCATTTCGCAGAGGCAGAGGCAAGGGAGTGTAAGAATAGCGGTGAATTCACGCCTTTCGCCATATGCTTAACTACCCATGGCCTTAAGCTTCCGACAGCTTTCCAAGGGTCCCCGGACCCTTCCTTGACACTTAAGGATTTTAAGGCTATGAAATATGGCTTTTTAGCAAAGGAGGGCCCTTGGAGGGAGAGGCCCTGAAATCCGAGCCCATGAACTAATCTCCCTACGCCGAAGTCATCTGGCTGACCTTTAGAAGGGCCCTTGCTTTCACTTGTCACACTCATCCGCAGATGCACTTCTCTAATGAATTCAAAAGCCTTCCCATTTACAGAGGGGCCCTTATTCTCAACACAATTCTAAATGGAATCGAAAAATTCCCTAAATTTCAGGCTCTGCATTCTACTTTTCATAATTTTTAATTTAGAAATTCAAGCAATCAAATTGAACACCCTTTAAAAAATCTGCGTATAGGATTTTTGTGTGCTGATTTGAATTATTTTTTCTTGAGCGACTTCGACATACGAAAGAATATTGGAATTAATTTCCGAAGCAAATCACTTGAACTTTATTCATGACTCTGTCTATTGATTTAATTTAATTTTCAGGACTTGATAAATGTGCTTTTGAACAAAAGCGTTGTTGAAGTGAATGGAGCCTTATTTGCATCACATTGACCAAAAGCAATTCAAGCATTGCGCTATCCAGTTAAAATTCAAGTTCATTATAGCAGCTTCCGAAGAACTTAAATCTTTCAGAGTGATCTGGACCAGATGGGGATGCTGGATCTATGGACCAAAAGACAAGTGACTACAAAGGGATCCCTTGTACTGGCCTAAAATAAACTTCCTAATTTAAAAAACATCCCTTCCTTAGCATTGACCTACCAGTGAACACAATCTAGACAAGAAAAACATTCCAGGAATTAAAAAAAAAAACGAACAAGAAAGAGAAGATTTTTTAACTTAAACGCTAAAACGTTGAAAAATTAAAAAAAAAATCAAACCAAAATTACCATGCATTGAAATATAAGTAAAAAAAAAATTTTTTTTGATAGAAATTAAAACGAGCAAAAAAGCTAAATTTTTTTATTTTGTAATGACTTGAAAGTTTTGTTAGATTAATAATCCGAAAAATAAAATCAAAATTGGAATAATAGGAAAATTTTTTCTAACCATAGCTTTTGTTAGCCGAATAATTGCAGACTAAGATTTTTGTTATTTTTGAGATCCCTAGAAAGTTAAAAAAGAAACTTTTTCTGAATTTTTTTTTAATTTACCTTCTAAAAATTCCTTAGAATTTTTTTTTAGAAAAAGTTAAATTTTCTCATTAAGTCGGTGTTTAATTAAAGTTATTGGAGAGTATTTGGAGCTCTTGAGATTTGGGAATTCGATTGTTTGAAAAGACAAAAGCGTCAATTTAATTTGCACTTGGAACAAAGACATTAAAATGTAATTAAAAGGAAATTAAACTCTTTTTTCCTTTAGTCCTCACTTCAGCAAGAGATTTACGGCCCTATTATTTCCTACTCAAAAACTTCTCATCCTGATCAGAAGCATCCAAATTACTTTTTCTTCCTTCTAAATTTTAACCTAAATTACAAATCGTCTTCACAATAATTAAACTAAAATGAGCCAGATTCCGGAAGAATTATTCCTTTGTTCCAATTCCGGAAGAATTATTCCTTTGTTCCACACAATTTGGTGATAAGTTTGATTCATACTTGATTGAACGAAGTCATCAAAATTTTATCAATGTTTTACATAAATTTTTTGAAAAAAGATAGAAATTTCAAAATCATAGGTTAGCAAGCAGGGTGAAAACGAACACTTTCTGTCATTTAATCGCTTACTTTTCTGCAAAATTTGGTAATATCTACCTTGAATTTCGAAAAAATTTGCTCTTTGAGGAGGAATAGTTGTTAAGCGACGTTAATGTTAGTCAAAATGTTTTTTTTTTTTGTAAAATTAGCAAATTGTATGCGAATCATCTTTAAAGTACATTAAAGTAAATTTAGATGTTATGCACGCACGGCCTCTCATTGGCTAATCAAAAAAATTACGGCAATAAAAAATAGAATAATTAGTAAGTATGAAACTGGAAGTAAAGTAATTTCTTTCAAAGTGAGTATTTCCAGTAATTTCAACACCTTCGTCCAAAAATCGATGTGTGACTTAAGGGCCCTGAATGGTTGCCCATTTCTAATTATCACCTCCATAACAATGGAAATGAGGAAAGTGTAATTTTAGAAGGTGTAATTTTAGAAGGGAGTGTTGACATAACGTTGGCTCTCGCGTCTAAATCCAATTTGCATTTAAAGTACCTTATGCAAACGAAATAGGAGCCCTTGAGCACACGAGGGCCCTGACATCCTTCGCCTAATTACCTAATTAGTTCTCCTGGAGAAATTGAGACTGCAATTGGAACAAAGTGCCCTTACTCAACCCTCCGCCTTCATGCGCTAATTGGCTCATTAACTTTAACTTTAATGACAACTAAACAAGGTGGAGAAAGGGTTGAGAATAAAAGGAAGACTCCAAGATTCCTGGAAATCATTCAAAATTCACAAAGTCCACACGATAATAACTATCCAAATTTAGAGGATAACTATCTGCTGTTTTCTCAAATTCACAAAATGAGGATATCGATAGTATTGTGCGCCGCAGTAGTGGCGCTGATCGGATATGCGCATGCGCAGTCCATGCCGTCGTTAAATGTCGAACCTCAGTCACTCCCGCCACCACCACTCTCAGACGCTGTGTATCAAATTCTGAACAAATTTGATCAAGGCGTAAGTAAGCATAAGGCAAAACTAGCGCTATTACAAATTGAATTTTTTTTTTGGAAAGAAGTGATTTTCAAAATTTTGAAATTTTGAAAATAGGCCCTCACTGTCGACGACCGGTCAATGGACAGCGTTCTCGTGTTTCTGCGAGAGTATAATTCGACTGCTGGGCAAAAATGGCGGCTCACAGCATGTAAGTTGGAGACAAATTTGAGTAAATCCTCAATTTCAAGTTGACTATTTCAAAAATTTCATTTTTGAGGATTTGATTTTGAAGATTTGTGAAGTTTTGAAGTATTTTCTTACTGTCAAATAGCGATTCACGAGACGTACTATTTGAGTCCGACATCCAACGAGAAGGCAGGTTTGGATTTGGACAGAAATACTCTTGGGATCTGGGGAAGGGTGAGTCAATCAAAATTTTATAAGAAACTTTTGAAATTTTAAGATTTTGAAAATCTAAATAATTCGAAATTTCACGTGCCACTCAAACTGTCATTTCCAGCTATTTTCGTTCGGGAGTGAGAAACGATGGAAGTTGATTTGGATGGGAGAGGGATTCTACCAAATCAAAAGTTCACACAAGGAAGATTTCTGCCTTACGACACAAGGGTAATTAACACGAAATTTGTTTTTTTTTTGGAAAAATTTCCAAAAATCAAAATTTCCAAACAATTTGTTTTTTAATTTTTCAGCCTCGACAAACTTGTGGGCGTCGCCGACTGTGAAAACAGCCCTTCCCAACAGTGGATTTTTAAAATGCTCTAATTACAACATTACAACAAATAAAAATTAAATATTTAAGTGAAAAGCGTTTAGAAATGTTGTGCTCATAAATTGAGGAATTGAGGCAGTGAAAAGGAATAAACTTGAATTTTCAACAAAAATTTTAATAAATTGAAAATAAAAAATTTCCGCACGGCTACCGTGCTTCACAGAAAGTTATTAAAAGGAGGTTTTTACATTTTAAATATAGTTTCTAATACAAAACATTTGAAGGTCAACACAAATTGAAATTTGTTCAAAAGTATCACTGCTTGCGTAAATTGAGTAGTTTTTTGGTTTTGAAAATGTTTCTTTTCTGTTGTTTTGAAAATGTTTCTTTTCAGTTGTTTTGAAAAACCCTTCTTTAGGTGTTTTTAAAAAAAAATTCTGAAAGTTTTTTTTTTCTTGAAAAGTCCCTTTTTCCTATTTTACGATTCTGACAGTTTCTGGAGAAGCCATTTAGGCTAATCTTGCGTCTTGCCCTGTCTTGTTAGTATATTACAATTCCATCTGTGATCCAAAAATGCTCACTTTGCATCTCAATGGGCGAGTTCTGCGCGGCCTGAATGAGGCTCGAGAGGCTTCTAGCAAGCCTTCTGCCTCTGAATATGATTAGGCCTGTCAGTCCATAAATATGAAATGTGGAGAAAGTGCAAAACTTTCTCCCAAAATAGAAGGGAGAGGGGAAATAACAGTGAAAATGACACTATTGGATTTGACATAGGAGATGAGGAAATGGGGTGGTTGGGCCTTGCCAATTCCTTTATGACTCTGGAGAAAGTTGCACTTTCTTTCTTTTACTTTCTCCTAATGCCCGCTTATTTGGTTCCATTACAAAAACCACTCCAATTTTTGGCCTTATGCTCTAAAAATGAAATCGCAATTGGCAAGCGGAACCCGTTCCTATGAATATGATCTCATTTGCATGAATTTCCCGGCCTTAAGACCCAATGGGAGAAAGCACTGGAGAGGAATTTTGGAGAAAGGAGAAAGCCACCGCTTCTTCACTTTTCCATAAACTTTCATCTTCAACTTTCTCCTTCTATTTCTGCTTTCTTCATTTACCCTCTGCGTAGGGCCGCCGCGTAGCCCTTTGGAATGCTAGTTGCTTTATTTCCATCTTTGAGTAAGGAATTATTAAGAGAAAGCTAGGGCCGGGAAGGAGGCGGCGCACAACTCCCACTGTTAATGTGCCTGATAAATATAAAGTAATATTAAGACGGGAATTATTCGAGAAAGAGAAAGTGGAGAAAGTGGAAACAGGTGAAAGTGGCACCTAATCAAATATTCTTAAGCTCACTCCCTTCAAAGGGTCCCAATTAGGCCCTTTGGAAGTGTTCCTAAGATTCTGGAAACGAGGGAATTAGTGGGGACGTTTTCCTTTGAAGGTGAAAATTTCTCCAGCAACTTTCTCCAGTAGGTCAGAGATTAAGAAACTTCGACTTTCTCTCTCAAATTCTGAATCAGATCATTTCGGAGAAAGTGGAGAAAGTCTAACAAATTATGCCATTACTATTCCGTGTGAAATTTCTGCCTCTCTCCTGAGAGCCCTACTTCCCTACCTTCACCACCTACTTTTATGTTTCAAAAACTTTGTTCACAAGGGCTCATCCGAGGCCCTTCAGAAGTGGCCCTTACACTTATTCTCTGGAACTTTATGAAGTTATTAGTCAGATTGAAGTGGCGATCGGAACTTACTTCAAAGGAAAGCTAAGGGCCCCTTGGTCCATTTCTGGAAAAGCACAAAACTTTTGGAGAAAGTCCTGCATAAAGAGAAAGCAGTGAAGCACATAATGGGATATTGGCTGAGTCCAATCTTTTGGATCTTTTTTGCATTTGGCAGAACTGCACTTTTTGTAATAATGGCTCGTGCTTTACCATGGAGAAAGTCCTTTGAGAAAGTGGGAAATGAAGAGTGAGAAGGAGCTAACACAGGTAAAACGTTGAGGATTGGTGAAAGGGGGAATTTGTATGCATGAGCGGCTCCTTTGGCCCTTCAAGGGATCCTCTGTCGGTCCTTCTCCTCATTCCCAATTCCTTCAAGTACTTTCCATGTCTCGACATAAAGTCCCTCTTTCATTCTCAAGTCTCCAAGGGCCTCCAAAGCCCTCTCTACCAAAGGATTGGCGAGAGAAAGCAATAATATTATCCTGCTAAAACCCTTTCGAACCCTCCCAATTGAGCTAAAAACCAAGATTACTCGACTCATCTTCCCCAATAACCAACCTTTCACAAAGGGCCCTTTCGAAGGGCCCCTTTCTCTTTGCCTCATTTTCTTACAAATTCTCATTTTCATCAAAGCCTACTCAAATAGAAACAGAAGGCTGGAATTCATGTGGGATTGCACCTAATACTCCTCACATTTTAATAACGTCACTTCAAATTCCTTACCAATATTTCAAAACATAAAACAAAAGGAAACTAATACCAAACGCTAGGAGCAATAACTTACGAGAAAACTCTTTCACCAAAATACTGACCTAAATATTTTTGCAATTTTTAAAAATGGCAGCAAAGTGAAAACAAAAATTACGAAAAAACTAAAAACTTGCTGTTTAATTCCGTAATGTAAATGAATTATGTGATTAAATAAACTTCATATAGACTTTTTCCGATTAAGAACTACATAATTTTTAAAGTTCAGGCAAGCGGAGCATGCCCGTCCTAGGACAGGAGGACTCAGGAATTAAAATTGAATTTCTCATGTAATAGGACGGGATTGTTTTGTTTCTTTTCAATAATTATCAGTTAATATAATAATAATATATAAATTTTTGGAAGGATTGGAAATCACGGTCAGAGGTGAAAGGTGAAAACATTGTTTGATTTCGATAAAAATGGTCTAACCTAAACCGGCTCAATAATTCAAAATATGAAATACAAGGTAGTGAAAAGACGTAAGCTAGACCTGTGATCTGAATGTATCAAAATCTGACGTATTTACGTATTTTCAATCAGATGGCATCTAAGTGATCAAAATTATTAGAAATATATTATTATATAAAAATTATATAAATAATATACAAATTATATTAATACTATGTATGAAATAATATACAAATTATATTAATACTATGTATGAAATAATATTCAAATTTGTATAGAAAGAAGCGCTGTTTAATTCTGCATCGTAAAATAGTTCTCTGATTAAATAATTTGTATACTAACTTTAAAAAGCGAAAGCCCAAAAAAAAACATTCTCCGATTAAAAACTGCACTTAAAATTTTACAAGTTCAGACTAGCCAAACATGCCCGTCCGACAGGAGGACTCAGAAATGAAAATTGAATTTCTCCTGTCCCAGGGCAGGCTTGTTTTGCATTTTTGCACTAATTTATGTAAAAAAAATTATTATAAGTTTTTTTTCACAATTTCATAACATATTACGGTAGGCGTAATTTTCAGCACTATAGAAAATAAATTGTAAAAGTTTTTTATGATGAGAAGTGCGTGTTCACGAGAATGCTAAACGGTCATATTGGAAAAAGTTGAGGCCAAGGAGGTGAAAGGTGACGAAATTTTTTGATTTCGATAAAAATGGAGAGTGACTTTCTCCAGCGATGCCAGCCAAGTCAATGCATATAAAATGAGGACTTTTTCCATATAAATGATTCTCAATCTCTCGCTTTCACCCATCAAACTTTCATAATATTAGATGTCGCTAGGCTCTGTTTCCGAATTTCCTCATTGGAAAAGGCCTCTCTAATAAAGTGGAGATTGCATCAGAGAGAATGGAGATCGAGGCAATTTCTGCACTTCAATATGCACTTACACATTCATCCCTTCCTTCCTCCTTTTATGATTATGTTCAGAGAATAAATTCACGACTTCCTTCATCAACAGGCTCATGCCTCCCATAGCTCACCATCTTCATCTCATTTCCAATATGCAAAATACAGCTCAATCTCCTCCATCTTCATTGTCAAACAGAGCAGGCATAAGCAAAAGTAATCTAGGCACGTCAAGCGGCAAGGACCAAAATCCAATGGCATACGATCAACTCCAACAAAAAACGACCAGTTTTATGGTGCATATGACACTCAATTTATGAAAAGTGCTCAAAACAACATAACAACGAAGTATTTTCAAAAAAAAATTGACAATTTTTTACAAAATTGACAATTTTTTACAAAATTTTCATCAAATTCTCCAAATTTTTTCCGCAAAGCTCAATTTATGTATTAGCTGAGAAACGAGATTATAAGAAAAAAAAGTAGGAGCAAGAGAGAAAACAGACAATCAAAAATCAATGTGTCGGATTTGGAGGCAGACTAATTTTTCAGAAACAAAATTTTTGGAGAAAGAGCTCTAATTTTGAATTTGGAAAATTTCGAAATGGAGAAAGTTAGAGCTTTATAATTACAAATTTTGAAAAATTTGAAATATAGAAAGTAAGAGCTTTTATATTTTGAATTTCGAAAATTTTGAAATGGAGATAAGTGAGCTTAATTTTTTACCCTTTTTTTTTCTTTACTTAAGTTTTAGATTTAATCTAAATTTGATTGACTCGCTTTGAATAGAGCTCGGTAGAAAGGGGAATTTTATGGACTTTTTAGAAGGTACTTGAATCACCGAAAAAATTGTGCGTTACGCTACTTATGCTTTCACCGCTTTCTCTAAGATTGGAATATGAGTGAAAGTAAGTGTGGGAAGAGGAGCAGATGCTTAGGAGAAAGCGTGTCATGTGACAACTTCATTCCTGTTACTTAGGCTCTTCCTCAAGAACACGGGAGGGCATTAAAGGAGAAAGTTCCATTTTATTGCAAAAGCGTGGATTTCATGAAAAACCCATCAAAAAGGCCTAATCTCCCCTTCGAAACGTCTCATTTCCAAAAACCACAAATCTTGAAAGTCCATTATTTCCCTGCTAATTCCTCACGGCCCATCAGATTTGTCCAAAGCATTGAACAAGAAAAAATCCAACTTTCTCCAAAAACGTCAAAAAAAAGAGGATAAAAAATCAACTTTCTCCAAAACGCCCACTTCAACTTTCCCTCTCAGATTTCACATTTAGGAGCGATTTTGCGTAAGCTAATTTGTTTCTTACAATGGTGGCTCTATCTTGAAAAGGCCCCTCCCAAAGTGGCCCAATTTGAGAGGGCCCTTGGAAAAGAGAAAGTTTGATAAGACTTTCTCCTTGCTCTGTTGACTTTCCATTAGGAGTTATGGATTTTACGCTCCTAATCGGCCTCCTCTTTCGTGTCTATTGTGTCGATGATGGATTTTGGGGAAAGGATAAGGAGGCAATAAGGAAGCTTCCATATAATTCCATAAATGATGGGATTTTCGCTTGAATAGACTTCTGCTTCCTTACGAAAGCGCTTCTGCTGAAGCGCTTCCTCACGTAACCTCATACACTTCCACGTAGAGAGATGAGAAAAGCTTAATGATCTGATATGAGGATTATGTCAGGTAAGGGAATGGGCCCTGAGTATTGCCACGTAACTCATAAAACCAACACAAACACTCATGCCAAGGGCTCCATAAATACAGAAGCGAAGGGCTCCCCCATAAGTCTCTCTGGCTGATCGGAGTTATGCAAACAATTCAAAGACACTTATATCTCCTCTTCCAGAACCATAACTGTCGAGGATTCATTCATCTTTCTATTCCTGAGTCCTTTAAGGGCTCTGTTTAAGGGCTTCCGTTTTTTTTGTAAATGACGTGGAAGGGCCCCCTGTTAATGACTTCCTTGCTGGATTTCCAATCGCTGGAAAATAATGGTTGCTCCAGCGGACGTGCGGTGACAAATGTGGAAGTGTTTAAGCTCTTTCGC
>VYYI01000841.1:0-24995 GCA_021029175.1 Bilobella aurantiaca
AAAAAAAAAAAAAAAAAAAAAAAAAAAAAAAAAATGGTTGCATGAATGATGTCCTTTGGAGGGTGGGTTTGAGACTTTGTTCCTCTTTCTTCCTTAGGTGGTAATTTGACTTTCTCCACTTTCTCTTTCCTTCTTTGTGCAAATAGATAGGATCTTAGAAGGTAATTAGGCTATTATGTCACTATACTTTTATTACTCATACTACAGTCTCAGAACTTGACTACTTGACCTCGGAAATCCCAATAGGCCATGATAATTGTGCAAATTTCACAAAGTATATCTCTAACTTATTGTGACTCGAACCAATTAAGTAACCTGGGGTTTCTCGCTTAATGGTGGTTCTAATTACACTAGAAGGCACAGATACACTGTAGATGCGGATCTTTGCCAGTGAGGGTAGTGTGAGTCCAAAATCCGAAGGTCCGAGAATAGTTGTGCCCATTTGGGCATGTTGGGCCATCAAAGCTTCTAATTCACTCCGACTTAACCATAAGATGTTATGCACGTCAAAGGTCTTCAAAATGGCGGAAACACCAATTTTTGCGAACAATTGGCACCAATCATCTTCTCTAAATAGGTGATGCCGAACAACTTCTAGGGTGAAAGGCTCCATCTGAAAATTTATATTTCAATTTATTTCTAATAATTAAAATCATTAATTGGGAAATCATTTCACTTACTAATGCACTTCTGTAGAAGCCTTCAGCATAGTCCCTGAATTGTTTATATTGATTTTGAAACCACTCCTTGGCACTTTCATCCCCCAGATACGAAGCCATTTCCACGGTATAATCCTCACCCCTCTTTAGCAGATATTCTTCCAAAATACTAGCAAACATTTTTTCTCCCACATTGACCTGCGTGACATTTATCGTTCTTAAAAATCTATTTCTTAGTAATCTTTTTGGAAAAATTACTTACCTGAGGGATTAATTTTTTCAAAAATTCGAGATAGGGATCCAGGCCTAGTGGCAAAGGGGATGAAATTTCTGCAACACCACCCCCAATAGGGGATGCTTCCTCCAAACTAGGGCAGGTTGAAATGGTCGAAAGGGCATAAGAAGAAGCTTTGGAGCTCTCATAAGACAAATTTAATGGGAGGGTGTCATCACTTCCAGTGAGGGATGGGGTAGTTGAAATTACTATGGTGGGCGATCGACTCGGAGGAGGACTAGGAGTGAGGATGGAAATAGAAGGGCTGCTCTCTACTTCCTTTTTTGGTGAACACAGTGACACCGAGGACCCCTCATCACCAGACGTCTCTATTTTTACCATATTTTTTGGTCACCACACTATATAAGGAGAGACTCAAAGGGACTCCTTGGAATTCGCGAAGCGAACTGCCAACTTAAGTTGCGTCTTGATTGTACTAGATCTTTCTAGAATAGAGTCTTTGCGCACCGCTCTCGATTTAGAATTCGGCTTTTGGCACTTGATTATTTTTTATTCTCTCTTTTCAAACACTCTTTCTAGATATTTTTAAAATTAAACCTATCACTTTCGGGCCAACTATTTTAAGTTTTCTTTTCTTTATTTGGTAATGAATAATGAAACCAATTCAATTTCATGTGGGCGACGCTACTTTCCCTATCCGTTCTGGTAAAGATATTCTGATTCATTGTGCCAACAACGCAGGAATCTGGTCCCGGGGATTCGTGGTAAGTCTTTCTGCTCGATGGCTAGAACCTGAAATAGAATATTGTAAACTCAAATTTCCTTGTCCATTGCCAACAGCTCAATTCGTAAAAGTCGAAAAGCATTTTTGGGTAGGTAACCTTATAGTACAAAGGCATCCTAGATTTTTTCGCCCACTTTCCTATTCCGCTCTCAGACAGGCAGTTATAGAAGTCAGAAATTTTGCAAAAAGGGAAGGAGCGGTCATTCATTGCCCAGAGCTTGGAGCGCACAGAGCTAGGGGAAACTTCTCTTTTATTTTACAAATACTCACTGAGGAGCTGGCAGAATTTGATTTACAAGTAAACATCTACAAACTTCCGAGGAACTAAGAAGGACGCTTGGACAACCAACCTTGTGCTCTCTCAAAAGCAGGTTCGTACAAACTTTTATTTTAACTTTCCCAGACTTAAAAATGGCTCACAGAATGGTTCCAAATCAGGCACGAAATTACTTAATCCGTCCAGTAGCTACTACAAAAGCTCCGGCTATCCTTTTTCCTCAATTTTCTGGAAAACCAATTGAAAATGTTGAAAAGTTTTTGCAACTGTTTCGGCTGGCTTGCGTAGGGAATCAGCTACCTACAGCAAGATGGGCAATTTATTTGGGAAATAATTTAAAGGACATAGCTCAGAATTGGTATCTTCAATTTTTGGATTCTCATACAGCTAATAACCCTAATGGTGCCGTAGTAACTTATGACGATTTAGCTAATGAATTGAAAAAGGCATTTGGTGTAAGAGACAGCATTGCTGCTGAAGAAAGAGTTAATGAAAGGAAACAGAACTTAGGCGAATCAATTGAATCTTTTGCTTATGATCTGCTTAATTTGATTCAACAAGCTGACCCAACAGCTGATGAAATTAAAAAGGTACGTTACTTAACTAAGAATCTAAGACCCAGTTTTTTGCAGCAAATGGCGCTTTTGAAACCTAAAACTTTAGAGGAATTTTTCGAAATTGCGCGTAATATTCAGGAAGCTAATTCAATGCTCAATATCCAAAAAGATGTTAACGTGTTGGAATCGATTGAAAACCTTAATACCAAATTTGATGCGTTGGTAGTAAACCAACAATCACCCAACGCACCAGTATTAACTATGGATACTAAAGCTTTTCTGAACGAGACTAACATGATTCAAAACCCAAACTTTTATGCACAACCTGGTCAATTTGGAGAAAATACAAGGTTTAAAAATATGACCTCTCAAAATGGCAAAAATATTGGAACTAGTACGTGCTTTATTTGCAGACAACCAGGTCATTTAAAAATTGATTGTCCTTTTCGGGTTTGTTTTAAATGTAATCAGCAAGGACATTTGGGATTTCAGTGCCCTATGAAAGTACCTACGAAACCAAGATTTGAAAATACAAATTTTTATGCTTCCGCACCCCGCCAGGCAAATTTTTCAAATTCCAATTATAGAGGAAGGGGTAGAAATCAATACTGCCGCATTCATCAATCAGATCGGCATTCCGAACAAGAGTGCCGTGTGTTCAATCAGAACCGCCCTGTCTTTGTCGCGCCCTTGTGGTCTGAATTCAATCAAGACTCAAAAAACTTCAATGGGAGGCGGCAGGAGACTCAGTCCAGCCTCCCTCTTTACCCCCAACTCTACCCAGACAATACGAGCAACCCTCTGAACCCAGTCAATGCGACCAACCCTCAGAACCAGGCGGCCAACCCCCTCAGCAATACTCTCAATTCGCGTTCTTATTAAATCTACCCTCTGTTATTGTAATGTCTATTGGTGGGGCGGCACTTCTTAAAATTTTGGGTAAGGTGAATGATCGGGAAGTAGACATACTCTTGGATTCGGGTGCACAAGTTTCAATTATTGATGGACAATTTGTTAATGAAGAAAAACTATATCCTTTAAATCGTTTCATTTCACTTCAGGGAATTGGTAATAAATCTACACAGTCTACTTTCATTACAACGGTTAGCTTACAATTAGGGAATAATAATTGTGAATTTTCAATGTTGGTGCTAAATGATTTCAAACTAAAAGTTCTTTTGGGAAATGATTTTTTGAGACAGTTTGAGGTTCTTATTAATTATGAAAACAACACAGTGAAATGGGGAAATGAAGAATTGCCAATGATCTTGCCACACAAAGCTGAGCTCATTCCACAAACCCATGGTAATTCTCAACAGTGCTTTTCACAGGAAGTCAATAAGGTAGATTTAGGAACCCTAGGATCGGCCGGTCAGATGTTAAGGAATTATGAAGCAACAGATTCGTTGTTATGGACGCGTAACGATAATCTGGAAATAACGTATCATGATAACGAAATATCTAATGGGGTTCAAGTCTTTCAAGCACTTGTCACAAATGCAGGGGAAGCAGAGGAAATTAAGTTAGAGTTAGACAGTTCCAAAGACGTAAACTGTAATAGTTATTCTTTAAGTACTGGTCAATCTCCCAGGAGATCCCAAACTCAGCAAGGCAATCATATTAATTTCAATAAAAATAGAGCTTTTGACTCAGAGAACAGGCACTCTCAATTTAATATTCTTAACGTTGAACTTTCACAGCAAGAACCTGATAGATTAATAACCAAAGCTGAATCATTTCACGAAATTGATGAAAATTTTCACATTAATCAATTACCCACTGCAGAATATAATGAACACCTGACTAAAATTATGGAACGTATTAATCCTGAATTACCACAAACTCAAATTCAACAATTGAAAGATTTGTTAACAGAATTCGCTGATGTCTTTGCTTATAAAAATCAAATCGGAACTGTTAAAAATTATGAGCATAAGATTATTTTAAAACCTGATGCACACCCTTTCCATCATCAACCAACGGTTCGCTCAGCTGAAGCAATGGCTTTTGAAAACGAAACAGTTAAAGAATTGTTGCGATTAAAACGCATAAGGCCCAGCTCTAGTAACTTCATTTCTCGAACGGTTGTAGTTAAGAATGGACATCAAAAAGAAGATGGTACGAAAGGTATGCGTATGTGCGTGGATTACGGAAAATTGAACAAGATGAGTGTTCCTTTAGACTTTACCTTAATTGGGATTGATACTTTGTTGGAATGGATCCGAGATAGACATTCTTACATGAGTATATGCGATTTGGCGAAAGGATTTCTCAGTATACCCCTAGCAGAGGAAAGTAGGCACTTGACAGCATTTTGCACATTTATGGGAAACTTTGAGTACTGTTATCTCCCTTTTGGCTTGACCTCTAGTCCTGCCACATTTGTAAGGGCGATTCATCAAGCCCTTGGTAAATTGTTGTACACCGCATGCTGTCTATATATAGATGATGTCCTTTTTGCGTCCAAAACCTTTGAGGAGCACCTGATTCACATTCGAAGTGTCTTTATACGTCTCAGGGAATTCGGGATTAAACTAGCAATCCATAAATGCAACTTTGGCTATCAAAAAATTAAATTATTGGGCATGTATATTGATCAAATTGGAATTTCCCAAGATCCCGAAAAAGTTAAAGCCGTACAATTGACTCCTTATCCTACAAATCCTAAGTCCTTGATGAGATTTTTGGGAGCGGTTAATTGGTTTCGTAGATCTATTTCTGATTTATCCATTATAAGTCATCCCTTATATCAGCTGTTAAAAAACAAAGAAAGTTTCAAATTTGAAAAGCGTCACCAAGAAATTTTTGATTCTCTGAAAACTAGAATAACGTCTTTACCTGTTCTTCATTGGTTTTCACCTGAAAGAGAAACCAGAGTATATTGTGACGCAAGCGGTACAGGAATCGGGGCAGCATTAATTCAAGTTGATGAGGAAGGAAAGGAAGTTCCTATAGCTTTTCATAGTTCAACGCTACTTCCAAATCAAATGATTCTTCCAGCATATATGAGAGAACTACTGGGCATTGTTACTGCTTGCAAAGTATTTCACATTTTCATTTCATCAATTAAATTCAGCATTTATACGGATAGCTTGCCAATATCTCAAGCTCAACAGGCTTTGGCACCTTCTAAACGGTTCAATGACAGATTGAGTTTATGGGCCCTTACACTTATGGATTATAATTTCAAAATTATTTATAAACCCGGTAAATCTATGCACCTCCCTGACTGGCTTAGCCGGGAATCTCTTCCTTCTCATTTTGATGATTTAACAGAACTTTCTAATACAGCTGCAATTATGACTTTACTAACTAAAACCTCATTAGACAACCTAGAACCAGGAACTTGGACTTGGCAGGAAACAAATGAGGACTGGAATGAACTTCAACTAACCGATACAGACTGTGCACAAGTCATCTCCAAACTGCAACAACAGGATGCGCACACTTTGGCACGCTTTGTTTGCAAAAACGGTTTAATTTATAATAAACAATTCGGATTCTGCAGAATTATGGTACCGCAAATTTTACGGAAAAAGATTATGACTGAACTACACAGTTCTACAATGGGAGGCCATACTGGTTTTCAAAAATCTTGGTTGAAGTTAAGCCGACTTTACTTTTGGCCCAAACAAAAGAACGATCTTTATAATTTTATCTTACAATGCGAAAGTTGTGGACGCATGAAAAGGCATTATGGAAAAATACCAGGATTTGCTGGCTCACTGCGCGTTGCAAGTTATCCTTTTGAGATCGTGAGTACAGATATTATTGGTCCTTTGCCTGCTAGCAAGGGTTACACATATATTATTAACGCAATCTGCCTCCTAACTAAATATACAATTCTGGGTCCTCTGAAATCTATAACAGCGGAAGAAATCGCAAAATTCCTTGAAAATGAAATCTTTTTAAAATTCTCTTGTCCTAAATTAATTATAGCGGATAATTCTACGAATTACACTTCAAAGTTTCTCAAGTCACATGCAAAGCTCTTTAATACTCGAATTCGGCACGTAATGTACTATTCTAAAACTGGGAATGCGATTTCCGAACGAATTAATCAAAATTGGCACGCAATGATTAAGAATTATGTCGAAGGGCAACATAACAACTGGTCAAAATTTTTGAAACTGTTAAATTTTTGTATCAATACAACTCCGCTAAAGCAATTGAAATATGAATCACCATTTTCCTTAGTAATGGGGCGCTTACCAAATTTTCCTTACCAATTTCCAAATGAAATCCTACATCCGGAACTGGAAAATAAGAAATATTCAATTCAAGAAATCTGGGCAAGACAAAGACAGACTATTGTTAAACGACAACTTCAAACTAAAAATAAAGCGGATAAAAAGCGGTTTCCTGCATCATTTCATGAGGGTAATTTAGTGCGCTTAACTTATCCTAGACAAGGTTTAAAAGGGGAAGCTCGCAAATGGCAACCTTATTATTTTGGGGAATATTTGATCTTAAAAGAACTTTCTGAGAATAATTTTCAACTTCAGTGTACATCTACGAATCGTATTTTTAATGCACCAGCAAAAAGAATGAGACTAATTGTTCCGGAAATAGAGGATGAGGATGAAACTATTAACACAATAATATCAATTAAAGATTTTGAAAATGAATTAAAGCACTTTGATCAATTAATAGAAATTTTACAAACTCAAACTGAATGGAATATGGTACCAAATGAGACTTCGCAAATTTGGAAAATTGATATTTTTGTGTTACACATTTTTATCTCAGAAGGAAATATCACGCAAGTAGAAATAATTCAAAATCTTCAATCAGAAAAAATCACGGATGTTATTTTACTGCAAGATGTTCAGATTTTTGATAATGTTATACCTAACGGGGATAAAGTCAATCAATTTATTTTAAATCCAGAAGGGAGAACGGTTCATTTCTTTCCTGAATTTCCCACCTGGCTTCAATATGAAACACTACGTGATGAGTTGATTTCAAATCGGATTATGATTATTGGAAACAAATGGGAAGAATTCTTAATTGGCCTGACACTAATTTCTTTGCTGAAATTAAAACTTCATGTTTCCTTATTCGGGGTGTTTACTCAAATTTTACAACACTCTAATAACCATCAGCGCGTATTTCAATATTGTCAAGATAATATTATTCAATTTAAAGACATAGCAAGAAAATTTGGGTTAGATATGACAGATATCAACACCAATGATTTACCTTTTCTCGCTGAAAAAACGAAACTCCCTATTTCTGAAAATAATAATAGTAACGGACTTTTGGAGCCAGATAGACCACAACCCTCACTTACTCCTAACCCTATACCTACCATCGAAGATTTCCTACCACCTCGTACTAGGCGACCACCAGCATGGCTCGCCGATTACTCTTACTAATCTTTTTAAGTATAGATACGTGTGAATGTAACCTAACATGAATGAATGATCTTAGAATGTTGCCCACCACGCCCTTTACAAGATGTCTCATCGCGGTGGTATTCTGCCTGATCACGACCATATGGCCTACCTGTCAAAGCCTACTCACTCCTGAAGAAGAAGCTCTTTACCGCACCTTTTACGGAAGTCTTAATCCTAAATTACCGCATCTGTACTTCTGTGATGACAACAATGGCGCCCTTATTTATAAGCTACCAGCCATAACAACCTGCGAAATTGATGAGTTAAAAACAAAAACAACTGTGGTACCTATCACCGTTTGGACTGAAGACCCCTCAAAAGACAGTATTAAGGCCTGGTCATGTAAAGCAGTCAACACTTACCAATCGAAAAGCCATTTTTTCTTCGGCAGTCATTCGGAAACTTTGCGAACAAGCCCAGTGAAGGTCTCGGCAGATGAATGCTTACGGATGGTAACCACTCAGCTCTCTCCTCAAAAGAAACAGATGACTCTAATTATGGAAGGCGTGTTTGGAACCACAGAAGCACTTAATGTCAAATATAGTTGGCCTCACACAAATGAAGAAGAAGTTACCAACTACTACTACTCTTCAGTCACAATCACAGCATCGAATATTGATAGTAGTGTTATTGCCCCATTTCCACTATCCGAAAAGTGCAATTATCTGGAAGGATCCTGCCCTGGAACTGATGGATCCATCCTAATCTGGAATAAGAACCTTTTCAAAACCTGTAGGATTCAGAAAATTTCTTCAACGGAATGCTTGCTGTCTAATCAGAATCGTATTTCCTGTCCATCTCTGACACTGAGTCTTTCAGGCTTGAGGTCAATTGAGTATTGTGATCTGAAAATAGGAACAGCGGAACAAGGAATCTTATTTACAGCAGACATCAGCGATGTCTTACCAATAATGACTGACCTTACATCTTCTTTTGAAGCTGCCACTCGAATCCAAGCATCTCGGGAAAAGCGAGAAATAAAGCAAATGAATGATTCAGTTTTGATTGCAATGTCAAATCAAAATCGTGCTCGAGGACCAATCTATCAACCTCCGGTTATTACACCTACGACACCAATCACCATTATGCATAACAATCCTGGACCAGGCATGAAGTATTCCTCTCCTACAGGTGGGAACAATCAGCCAAATCAAATAAGGAACTCGGCCACAACCACGACACCTGCTGTACCGACTTCAATGCAACCAATTGATTTGGAAGAGTTCGGCTCTTCATCATCAGAACACCAGGGGGAGGAAGATACATCTATCAAGCCAATTCCTACAAGACCACCTGTACACCGTCCTCCTCAGCTAGTCTTCCCAACTCCATCTGTTACAATCCCGGATCAATTTCACAACCGTGAACAGCTCGAATTCATTAATCCTGCAGCTTTTCGCCAAGAACTGAGACTTATTCATTGGAGAATGCATTTAATCTGTAATCCGGAAACCGATCCTGAATTCACAGCAGAGCAACAAGCTAAGACAAATTTGGCACTTTTGGACATAACGTCACCAGAAATGTACGTCTACCCCGATGATTCAGCTACAATTACTGTATCACAGGCAAAAAGAATGCGGACTAGACTACAGAACCTTCTGCTCACCCTGTGTCAGCAACAATTGATCCGACAAGCAGCCCCGAGACATAGAGCCCCTTATCGCCTCTCCCACACTCAAAGACTTTACACAGCCAATGAAGTTAGACGAAATCTCAAATCCCAGTATGAGAGGAAACTGACAGAATGTCTCGGTAAAACACTAGCGGTGGATTATATTCAACAAAACCCAGCTGATCGCTTCTTTATTCTTCAAACAAATGACGAGCAATTACTATACCCTATCTCAGATGATGACCTATCAAATGCCGAAGTAAAAAGAATCGAATCCCTAGCGGCTTACGCAATCGAAAAATTATGTCATGGAGCTAGTGCACGAACTATTATGGAAGGAGGGGAAGCAGATCTTCTAGCTACTCTGAAGAAGGCTGATACTGTGCCCACTGCTCCCCAAGCTCACAACACCATTGAAACGGTTGGATTCGCTAATGCTAAATTGCAATACCTACACGAACTCATTAAGGAAAACGTCACTACAGCGATTCAGCAACTTATTTACCAAAACTGCTGGAATCAGATGCAACTACTTTCTGTCGTTACGTACTTGACTGAAAACAGAGATGCCAATGTTATAGCAAGGATGCTTCTTCGTGATCATCGTTTTCAAGCCTCTTTGTCTGGAGACGCAGTAAAATTGAAACCTTGCACTGAAATTGACTCCTATCATTTTATGCCCATGGCAACGGACAACTGTACTAGAAATATCCCAGTGACCTTTATGCATATGCACAACAAACGGCTGGGTTACCTGAACGAATTGTCAAAACAAATTTCCTTAGAGCCCGAATTTATCCCGTGTGATGAAGTCAACCCATTCTACTTTGATCTAGGAGACGGCCGCACTATTCTTCTAAACAATGGATCTACAACTCTGGTGGATTTACCTACTTTGCCACTTTCTACTGGTCAAAAGTTGACTGACAAACCAATTTCGGACATCAGCTTCTCTAACCCTGGAACTATTAGCATTCACCAAATATCAAACACTCACAACCTACTAAGCACTTTTCGACAAATGTCATCTCCCACCGCAATTGATAATATTGTGCGAACTAAGCTCTCAGGAAAACCGCTGTCATCGACCCAAATTCAAGTTACGGAAATGTTGAGTGATTGGACCCTTAATCCTGTTAAACAAGCCCTAACCACAATACTCTCTACAATTACAATCGTACTTGTCCTTATCGCATTAGCTGTCGTAGCTTACATTTTTCGGAAAGAAATCTTTCAATTGATTTCCAGATTGATCCTGAAATTCAAACCCCAAACTACTTTGCCATCACCACCCCAAGCTATTCCGGTTTACCTTACAGAATTACAAACCTTACAACACGGAGACGATACTACCATCGCTGCTAATTCATCAAATTCTTTTGTCTCTTCTGATAGCTCAGCTGAGGATATCACTGTGACTAAGGATACATCATTGATGCCACCAGCTTACGCTCCTATTAGAGAAGGCTTCATCTGGTAAAAAGGAAAAAAAATGTCCCAACCACGTTACCCCTACTTCATCCTGATAATTCTTAGCAAAGCCCACACCACAGCATGTATGTCTTCTTCTTCGACCCTTTCACTAAATAATGCTACATCTGAAAACTTTTCTTACTTCTTTTCTGCTGAAAAGTTAACTTCACCCTATGTCCCATCACTCAACCCTACATGGATTGTTGGTAAATTGCAAACAACTACAGCAATTCACATGCTGAGACTTCATGATGCAATACTTGGCTCCCTGGAAACCTCTACATTTCGTACAGTCACGTCCCCTAGGATTGGAATAGCTTGTACCTCTGCACTTACTATCATTACGTTCGAGAAAGTTAATCCCACTACTCATATGGCCAAAGTGCAAACTAAACCTCTACTTAATCTATCTTATTATGATTGTCTTATGATAATACAAACAGGACGCGATAATCTGAATCGGACACTCTACCCTGTTATGAGAAATCCTGCCTTTTTTCAACACAATACGATCCCCGTTTTGCACTCTTCACAAACTATACTCAGTACATGGGTTCACCCTAATTTACGACTAACTCAGTGCAATAATAATTCAATCACAAATTCTGAAAATCAATTTGTTGACCACCATTTACAGTACGTGACGATAATAACTGATCCCGCAAATAACCATATTATCAACTTTGACCTCTATTGGCCTCTCGAATCTCGTTGTTCACTCAGTCAAGAATTCTGTCCACTCGAAAATGGCTGGCTGACTATCAACAAATTACCTTCCATTTTCCCGCAAACCTGTAAACTTACATCATATACGGATAATTTCTGCTACTTCACGCTTACCGAAATTTACTGCCCCATTTCGCAACGAAGAATAACTCACTATCAAGATCGTAACTCCGGCATATTAGTCAAAATTACGGCTGCAACTGCTAATCCTCTCCAAACCCCCGGCACTCCCATCAAGCTCAATACTGAATTCTCATCATTATTCAAAACACTTAATCAAAGCACTATTCCTTTACAAGTCTACACCATACAACTTGATCCTTGTCACTCAACAGCCTAATACTTCAATCTTATATTTTCTTTGTAGACATGATATTCTACATCCTTTTGATGTCATTGGCTTCTTCCTTTGCGGAACGACTCTCTACAAAATGGATTTACAACGCGGACTTACGGCACGTTATTCCCCATTCATCTCCACTCAGTGCATTGACAATAACTTCGGACAACTACCAAGCCTGGACTATTGGAATGCTTCATTCAAAACCGGAAACCTGCCCCATGTCTATTACCAACTCAATCCTTATTTCGGTTAACTTATGGACTAATGAACTCGATTCGGAACATATTTCAGCATATCACTGCACCCATGAGATTATGGAAATCAGCTTTAAACCCACAAATCGACTATCTATCAATACAAAAGTCAGATATGATAAGAGTGACATAACCTATGATCTATGCTCCTATATGCTTATCAACAGGCTTGACCCACAAGGATGGCAGATGCTACAAATTAATGAAACGACAATTGGCACTAGAAGTCTTCCTTCTCTTAATGACACCCTGTTACACTCAACCTTTCCGTGGCGGATGTATGTGGCTAACTACTATCTTCATCAAACCAACATTTCCTATGATGCTTCACTTGGCTACCTTAGATCACGAACCCTACAACACATGGCAACTTTCTGTTCATTTGTTAATAATTCTTGTTCTACAGATCAAGGCTTGTTGATATGGAACGTCTTGGGCATGACTTCTCAAAATTGTTCTTTACAAGCAAGACGAGCTGCTAACTGCTTTCTTACTCCTCAATATATCACATGCCCAGATTTATCGTTAAGCATAACTGATTTTTATTCTCCAGCCTACAATAACTGTGGAATCCCACTTGGCGCAGTCCGTGCTATAGTATCTAATCAGATGAATGATGAGCACCACCCCGTTACACCACAAGAATTGGAATCTAATTTCGATAGTGAAACAAACTTTAGTTATTTATTTCAGTCTGTAAAACTTGGCACTCCCAGCTATCTTAGAATTCTTCACGTGGGATCCTGTACTGAACAAGCTATCCAAGTCAACTCAACACCCACTCCGATTAATCAACATCCCTCCTTGGACACCTCTTCGGAAACTGAAGCGATAGACCCCTCATGGACTAGAAAATTTTGGCCTGCTCTTACAACTCCCAGCTATAACATTGATCATGGACTATTCGCGAGATCCCAGAGACAAAGAAGGAACAGACCACCAGTCTTGCAGTTTGATAGCAACCCTCTACCCTCTACTACCCTACCCATGTTGGAGCAGCTCACTCTTCCAGTACCACAACGGCTAACATCACAGATGCACTCAACTCCTAGTGGCACCCCTTTAACGTTTTTGGTAAATCAGACTTCCCGTTTCTTTCTGCCTTTTACCCCCAATGAATTTTCAACCCCGCCGCCTCAGAATTCTTCAATCAAGACTAGTATTTAAGACCCCTTCTGAATGTTTAAGTTAAGACCCTAGAAATAGATGCAGTTTAAAAAAAAAAAAAAAAAAAAAAAAAGATACGAAATGTTTTTCCGGTACCTCGAGCAGACAGTTTATTGGTTAGGCATACTAATTTTAAATTCATAATTGTAAGTTTCCAACTAACATGATTTTCAGGCTTTCTTTCTGTCTAAATAGGATTACATGTTTTAATGAAATTTAGTTATAGACTTTAGTTCGTAAGCGCTTGTAAGAGTCAGAATATCGGCTAGTCTTGGAAAAATTTTCAAACAGGAGGGGGGAGGTATGTGATGTATCACGGCCATTTGGCCCTGATGCAAGGCCCTGATGCATCACATCCTTTCGCCCACCTATATTACAGCGCTGGCCTAGATATTCTGGCTCAGACGCTAAATATAGATTTTGGCGAGGAAGATTTGCAAAGAGATGCAAAGATGCGATGTATGGGGACTTGATTTTGTGTCTCTGGAAGGGACGGTTGTCCCTTACCAGAGACTCTGATTAGGAGTAAATAAACTGTTCTGTGACTGGAATTGTGGTTTGGTCAGTGATTTCCCCTTTCCCTGAGCTATCGAAGAGGGGGTACGTGGAGTACCTCAGGTCAGGCCGACCTGAGGGGGCTCTCATTAAGAGTTATTAAAGTTTCGCTAAGTCATCAAAAGAACACTTTTCAGCTGCAACTATTCAGAAGGAAACGTTACGTTATTCCATAGTCATGAATTTATGATTTATCGTGCTAAGGTAGACTATCAATAATCAATCTAAGTAGCCATGAAATCCGCTAACAGTGACTTGAATAAGAGCCGCTTGGATTCGGACATATTAAGTCGTTATGCAGCTATTATGTGAATGTGACCAATGCAGTGTCGCTTCATATTTCCTGATACCATTGACCATTGACTGGATATTTTCTGTTAATAATTTGGTCACGATTCACGAAGTCATCAATCCTGTTAATACTCAAGTACACTATATAGTGTGTAAAAATAGGGAAAAAACATTTGAGGCAAACCTTTTTTTAAGTATTGGAGAAAAGTTTTAGAAAATTTAGAATTTAGTAATTATTTTAGCTTACGGGATTTAATGCGTTAGGAATCAAGACAATTTTTATTTTATAAAGCAAAACATAAGCTTTCAGATAAGTATTTTTCTTAATTATTTTTGATTTTTTGCAAATCCGTGGATCAACATTCTTGAGGCCTTGCACATCGATGATGAAATCAGAAGTTGGGTGTTTTAGTAATGTTTGGATGCTTCGATCTTACACTAAACGAATTTAAAAAATGCTAAGAACATTTTTTTTTAAATGATGCTAAAAATTAAGAATCGAAAGAGTGGCATGCTTTGAATTCAACACCCATGTACTTGATCTGTAAAACGTAAGTTGAGTATACTTTGCAGTATTTTCTCAGCATTATTTTAAGTTGAAGGTCAATGATCCATACCTGGTTTCTCTTCCTTTTCCGGCGGGGTCCCGGAAGAATCAGTGCATTCGCCACTTCCTTCAGCAATTGTCTGTCCCGCAGGACATGCGCAGAGCCCCCGATGGTTCCTGACGCTGCATTTTCCATTAGCCGGTCCATTTTCTCGACAAACGTCAGGCAATACCTTGCACGGATCCGCACACGCACCGCCAAAACAAAAACGATCCGACGAACATTCCGTGTCATCCAAGCACGATGTCTCGGCTACAAAAAAAAAGTGAGAGAATAAATAAACACGTGAACTTGCAGATTCATCCTGAAAATCATTTCCTTTTTTGCAGATTTAAGGAGTTTATTTACATAATGCCCATTTGAGAAGGCAAGGTTTGAAGCAGGCAATTGCAATTGTAATTCTAAAACATTTTATAATTTTGCTTACGAGAACCAAACATGGTTCAACTAACAATCAATTAACCAGCCTTAAAAGGTTTTCCTTTTTTCAGTGGGCGTGTTTTTTCTTTTATTAATTGAATGCAGCTCATATACAAGGCAATAGTAGCCAAGTTTTTGCGAATTGAAACTAATATCACAATTTTTTGGAGATTCATTCAATTAATTGAATCCTCAATGTACTCACGCTTTAGCCAATATTTAGTTCCTCAATTTATTTTTCATTGTTTTCTTTACTATAATTCTGAAACTTTCAATTTGCTTTTAATATTTATGAGATCCTTCAGAACGATAAGTACCATATTTCAGGATGTGAAAATCTTCATCATGGTTCCCAGAAGAAGCATTTACAGGATGCTCCTTTGATTTCGATGAACCGCTTTTTTGTTTGATTAGCAAAACGGCAAATGGTAAGACCTTTCAGTTAGTAAATAGTGACAACCTTCTGACGCTAAAACGCTTTTAGCAGTAAAAAGGCGTATCGAAAGTTCAAGTGCACGATTGGAAAGTGAACAAAAAGCGCTTGAGTGGCGATGAATGGCACCTTTTCGAGAAAAAAAATGTGCCAACTGTGAAACGAAAAAAATTGACAGCCCCACAATATTCCTGTTGATAAACATTTTAGACAATAAATAAAAAAAAGGCCGAACTTTTGTTCTAATTTTGCCAAGCATCGTGAGAATTAGTTCTTTAGACCGCATCTGTGCTGATGGCCGACGATTAGCGACTTAGAAGACCAAAAGCCACAAGTTGTGAAAAGTGGTTGTAATTAATAAGAACGCGCGTGTCGATGCGTAGTTGACGAAAGTGAAAGTAAACTATTTGCAGCGACACTGGATACTTAAGTGACAAACATGGGATTTTCATTTTTTAATTTGAACTAAATTAACCTATTGAGAGCTCCACTAGGGAAAAGTTGAGTGCGGTAGGCTACTACTGAAACTGACTGAAAAAACTGGACTAACCCGTTGGATGAGACATAAAAATTAAAGTTTAGAATTCAATTTATGTCATGTGAAATTGACAATTGACTCTACCAGTAACAGTAAGTGTCCACCGCAAACGCATGGTGATCATTAACCCAGAATCTCAGAGTTAAATTCAGTATGTACAAAAGAGAGATGCAAGTTTTCATCAAACTTGTACTATGAATTTTTTTAAATAATTTCCCTTTCTCTTCGATTCGCGAATAGCTATTGGTTATTTTTTATTTTGTCTATGTCTATTTTAAAATAAAAATATATAGTTTAACATTATTTAAAAAAAATGTCCTTTCAAACTTATAAAACATAATAATTATAAATTACAGGTATTATTTGTAGGTTGAGACGCATTTGATTAAATTGTTGTGGTGGTGGTACTACTACCATACCGGAGGAAAACTTTTTATGTCTTAAGTGCTATTTATTTCTCGTCTTTGTTCTTTAAGGATGCACGCCCTTAAGGATAATAATATGGTTACAGAATGTCCGTTACGTCATCTCACAAGTATAAGGGGTCCTTAAAAATCGACCCTTGGGAATCCCGAAAAGGATTCCGCAGGCAATGGGAAGCCAGTTGATGATATCACACTTCCTGCGCATGCGATTCGTAATTGTTGGCCCATCATTATATCGCAAAACAGATCGTTCATTCTTGTCTTATAAACTTTTAATATTTTATTTTACAAAAAATAAGGCAGTCTTTTATTCTACAAGTAGTTAATATTCCTATCCAAGTACAAGGAGAATTTCAGCGTAATTTTGAAATACATTTTTAAACGTCAAAACGTATAATAGATTTGAATTACTCAACTAACTGATGCTTATAATTTATGCAAAAGTTGTGCTTTTCCATAATTGCTATTTTAAATTTTATTTCAGATTTATAGTTTATTTACCAAGTATCTGATTGCTGCATACCGGTAGTTGTATTTTTTAAATCAATTAACTAAGGTTAATGATCTCGCCTCGTGTTTCGAGACCGATTACCGTAAGCACATAACTTTACGTGGAGTTTGTTTTCTTTTTGGGGAAATCATTAAATTTTTACATGCATTTCCGCTTTGAGAATAAACGCTGAAGGTGAACTAATAAGCTTCCAAGTTACTGGCAAGTGGCAAGTCAAAGACTCCAAAAATGTTTTTTTTTTTACTAAAAACTAATTTTGCCAATTTTTTATTCGCTTATACCTAAAAATACACAAATTACGCTGACGTGTACACAAATAACACAGAATAACACAAATAACGTGTAAACTTACGTTGACATTTCCCTTCCGATGAACATATTAGACCAAAATCAGTATCGCAAAGCAATTCGGCGTCATTGCAAACTTCACTTAATTGTTTGGCACAAACTAAGCAACAAGAACAATCTTTCCTAGCTATTAATCTACCAGAAGAGCATTTGCTTGCAGTCTGATTTTGATCGCAAATCCCTACGCCGCACGGGCAACTTTCATTGGAATTCACGGCAGTCACTAGAAAAACGTCACTAATAAATATGACTATACTAAGGATGAGCTTGACCCTTCCAACTGAGGTCAGCCGCCCTGAACTCGCCGCAAACCGCTCGTTCCTCAGAAGCATCGCGGAAAAAAATATCCAAAGGTGTACAACAGAGTCAAGAAATGTTTGGGAGCCACTCAAACCGGATGTAACACTTGACTAGCTTCTTAATCTAGCCATTCTGATAACTGTCTTTGAGTCATGCGACAAATTTCTTGGGACCAATTTTCAGCAGAAGACTCCTAATTTTAGAGAGGGGTGAAAATTTTAAGGGTTGAATTGGTCTATTTTCACTTTCACTGCAATGTATAATCAGGGCGGATGGTGTTCCCAAATAGAAAATGAGGGTGAGTGGAAATATCCATTTAGAAATCTAGAACAAGGTAAGTTTTAGAACTCACCTCAGTCTCACTGACCGAAATAAACTGGCGTGTTTGCTAAGGCAGGGTGAAACTGTTGTATCGCCTTAGAAGGGTAAGTGGAGGGTGAGGGGATGATGACGAAGATTGTGTTGATTTTTGTTGTGAACAAAAATCTATTGTGATTCCGTGGTGCCTCGATGCTCCCATCCAATTGTTCTGAGACGAATTCTACAGGTGAGTCAGGGCGGATTCCGAAGGAAGATGATGGTGTCCTAAGGTTGACTTGCAGAGGGGGATGGTGCGTAGGTACTTTCTTTAAGTTTCGTATAATTGAGACAGGTATGGCCTCAAGCATTTCTTTGGAGGGGTTGTTTTATTTATTCCAAGTAAGGAAGGCCCTTCCAAGAAGTATTTCGTCAAGATTCAAGAACCGATCCGAATAAAGAATCAAAGCTAAATGGTTAGACTGTATCGTGTTGTCAGAAATTGGATTGTGGATTGAATAATGCAAAATTCAAATTTTTGTTCAAACTCGTTCAAGGCTCGTTTCAATTTTTAGACAAATAGTTATCTGGAGCTTCTTTCAATTTTGCTATCGTAATTTTTGGTTCCAAGAACTTCCACCCCAAGAAACGAAGTTAATAAACCGACTCATCTCGGATCCATTTAAATTTATTTTTGTCCAATTAAATTGAAAACTGAGAGTAAGAATAAATACTTGCTTCGTATAAGCTCAAGTAACCCAGTACAGGATAACCCACTAACCTTGTGTAATATAAAAATATTTTGTTATTGTTTAAGTAGTAATGCTACTAAACTAACTAATTTCATTAAACAAAATGCCTGCGTCTTGTACGTTATTAAGTCAGATTTTGTCACTTTAAGTTAATCGACCATCGCGTTACATCTTAATAAATAAGAAAATGCAAATATTAGCTCTCAAAGTAGAACCCAAGTGTTAAGTACGTTATAATATTAATAATAATGTGTCCCATACAAACGAATGCAGCTTCATTCTAAGTCTGAAAAAGCAGACCTCGCTATGTCGCCTCTTCTGTCATCTTTACCAGTACGGAAGACAGATTCTGCATTGTTTGAAGTAATTGAAGATCCAGCTCCCGTTTCTGTTTGTATTCTCGAATCTGGCGGGCCTCCGTTACTTCCCACCTTCTTTGCGCACTTTCTTCCATTGTTCTCAACAGCGTAAGCCAGGATGATGACGGAGCAAGAGCTTCATCGGTTTCTCGTCGCTGATATTTTACTGAAGGAGGTCCTGAGTTGAATTCATCTTGTATACTATTATCCGTCCTGTCACGAAGTGAAATGTTTAACTGTGAAGTATTCTGTACAGTGACTCCATGTATAATTTGTGGCTTGACCTATAAGTACAGTGAAGTTAATTATAATAAAGTCGAAATACTATGCACGTTGATTGTTAATTTTAGGAATTCTGGCTAACGTCATTCTCCTCCATATCATCTTGAATTCTTCGCTTGGGAGGTCTGACTTCTTCAATTGTGATGGTTGGAGTTGGACGGTACTTACTGCATCGATTGTTTGTAACTGGCTTAATTTCAATTGGATATTTCCTAGATTGCATTGGAGGACTGTCCACTTGATTTATCGTGGGTGAGTAAGGTACAGCCGAAATTTCCAAATTTTCTACCTTTGGGACATGATTATGAGGACGAATTTCAATGTCACCCCGTCTTCCAATAATACAACGCTCTTGCCCAGCTTCATCTTCGGACTCAGTCAATGTTACGGAAAGAAATTTGTTTAAATCTCCATCATCATCCTCATTACTCCCATCAAAATCTTCCTCGTCAAAATTATCATTATCATCCTGGAGACCACCAAACCCAATATCATCGAGATTATCTTCGTCCTCCTGAAATTCTTCTACACCAGAACTTTCAAGTGCGAGCTTTCTAATTCCTACTGGATCCTTCTTTTGCCAGTACTTGAGCAAATCTTCGTAAAATTCCCATGTGTAAGGGAACCTTCCCTGTTTCCCTTGTGACCCTCGACTAATAGTCCGACGAAACGAAACGAGTAAATTACGCCATTTCTTGTCACCTGTAGAATATATCGTTAATGAATACTAAGTGGCCCAAAAATTAAACAATATTCTTGTCTTACAAATGCTTGGAGGAAAATCAAATCCATGTTCACGAAGAGCCAGAGATATCTTTTCCCACAAGTCCATTTTCCTCTGATTTGGGTCATCGAATTCGGCGTCTAGCTCTGCTCTGATGTGAATCAGGAGGCGGGTCGCTTCTTTTGTCCAACTATAGTTGACGATCTCTGTGACCAGATCAGAACAATAAAATGGTTACATTGTTACGCAAGACCACCTAGAGGGTCACATAGACGTGCTAAATACCACACCGACGACACCCCCAATACCCTCATTAACTATTACAAAATTAAAATACTAATTTCAATTTACTTGGATCTCGAGAATAGATGATTTCGTCGCCCTGTTCCGAATCATCTTTAATTGGCTGGACGTCTCCTCGAAACATTTAGTAACGACGTGCTCTCAGACTTTTAGCTTACACCCTTATGTAGGATATCGATTAGTCGCCAGCAACTATCCCACAGTAAGGTCAAGAACGAGCACTGAAACAACAAACAAATAAATTGCTTTAGTAAACTTATATTTTGCACTAAAAATATCAAGTCAATTACAAACAGATTACTGTAATGTGGCCACTTAAGATAAGTCAGCCAATTGCTCTGAGGTAATTGACGTTGGATAAATGGTTAGCCACTCACTTTAGTTAAACTCAACAATTAAGTAATTAATTAAAACTCGGACTTTTAAACTGAATATTTTAAACAAAAACAAACAGTATTTAAATATTTTTGCTTTTCAATTGATAACTATTCGCGGGAAAACTGTGTGGTTCAAAATTCTGTTCAGAGAGGGTACTGTATTTCTAAATCCTTCTAAACGCGATGTCCAAAAAATCCCAAATATCACTTTCGGCATTCACTTACTTTTAGCTATCAATTAATTAAAAAAAAAGTTTCACAAGTTATAAATGCACATAATTTTTTACTCATAGATTTACAAAATAGTGCATTACAAAATCAATTCGTCTTTAGGGATCCATTCATTTGAAAACAAAGTTAATAAGGCACTTATGCACTAAGCGCAAGATGATCATAGTTCAATAATAGTATTCACATTATTTATGATAAAAAGATTTATTTTATGAAATAACAATAATTAACATTATAGATTGATTTTATTAATTTGGCTCTTGCCCATAATAGAGTTGAAAACCCGATTCAAAACAAAATTCAATAATTATATTGTAAATACAAAACTCATATAGTACGCAACAATTAAAATATCAAAAAAGAAATAGAGAGATGGATGGATATTAGTGTGTGTGATGTGTAATTTATTTATTCTTATACTTTTTGTTTGGAGAAAAACTATTTAAGCTGAATGCGTCCCGTAATAAAATTTTTTTAATAATCTAGAATCCAATCATTTCGAAATTTTCTAAAATATTTTAAATAATAATTTCAATTTCTTGAATTGAAACATCCTCTGTTCTTCAAAATTGTCTAAAACAAATATTTCTGCGCCGCTGTTCGCTGTTGTTCCGGAGTTGTAGCTGAATAGTGCAAAGACTCTGCCGTGTTTGGCGTTTTGTTGGGCGGCTGGATCGTGAGTGAGGGTAGCGTCTGTGCCTTGCGAGGCTGTCTTGGGAAAACGTTGGTTCAAACCTACCCGCCTCTTTTGGGTTGAAAGTTTCCGCCCAGAATGGCCATTGAGCTGAGAGTCATTGGGTGTCTGGCCACGGTAAATCCTCCTTTCACGACTCAAGAGACATGTTATTAGCCCCTCTTCGCAGCCCTTCGCCCAAGAGTCCTCGTCCATTCAAGGCTCTTCAATCCAGGAAAGCTACCAAATCAAATAGAACCCTTTCTTCCTCCTACAATTTATTATAACAGACTCAACGCTACCATAATTCAGGCCTTCCACCTCCACAAAAAGATTCAGAAAAAGCGACTTTGGCAGGGAACTTCTCACGGAGAAAGCTGAGGGAAAGTAGAGAGGAATTTTTTGAGCGTTTCTGAGGAGAAAGTGGGCGCTGTAGCTTGAGCGGCCGAGGGAGCCTCCATGCCTAGCTGTAGGATTAAACGTGTCTAAATTGAAGGGCCGTCGTTGAGACCTCCTCAAGTCCTGTTGACAACCCTCCAAAGATCCCAAGCGAGGGCTTGAAGACGCAGGAGGACCATTTGGGGTTGGCCCAGAAGAGATCTCGACAGTCCCCAGTCAATCCTCAATCGTCATCCTCATTAGATCTTGAGCTGAGGACTCTTCACCTTTTGGATCATAAGTCCCTCCTGGAGTCACTTCCACGGATCCATGATACCAAGAGCACCATTTAGATTTGGCTCTCCAAAAAGAAAGTACCCTTGGCTCTTAAGTGCTCCCCAAACCCCATACTGAACTCAATTATCATCAACAAGAACAGTGGGAAGGGTTCTCACCTCTGCCCTCCACTCTAATCCTCAGAGAGACACTTAAGAGGTCCTTTTCCGGCTCTTAGTGCCCCACACTGCCCGCCTACGACCAGAGTCAGGCGAGCTCTGTCAACCAAAACTTGACACTCTCCAGTGCTACTTACCACACAAGTATTATTAGAAAGTGAAGTGATTCCAATTTATGCCAATTCACTTTTCAATTGGCCAAAGTGGACCGGTCCTACTCTTCCGGCCAGTACTATTGGCCCCAAGCGGCAAACTTTCACCGTGCGCTCACTTTCACCACTTCACCGTCGGCCGCTAACGGAGAGTCCGACGCAGCGAAAAATCAAATCAACGGACTTCCACCCTCGGCAAGTCTTGAAATCTTGACAAAGAAGGGCAAATCTGATGAATTCACGGATGAAGGAAAGTCAGGAGTGGTAAATTCCGAAAATTTTGAAGCCGAAAGTCGGAGAAGCACTGATTGCAATTACAGTTTAGGAAATTATAGGCACCGAACTGGAGACGCTCACCTTTCAGCGCTCGCCGAACTGCCTGGTGAGCTGGCCATGTCTTTGAGCCCCAAATCGCTTATTGACCATCATCAGTCTAATAGCACGCCACATTCGACCCCCTTCTCCGTCACTGACATTCTGAGCCCCCTCGAAGAATCCTACCGCCTCTCCGTGGCTTCCGGAAAATCTTGCCTGGAAAGTATCCCCTCCTCTGGCGGAAGTCTCACGCAATTGAGCACCAGCAATTCTCCGGCGTCCTCTCCATACAATCCAAATTCCAAGATTTTCCAAGGTCAACTGTCACCCAATTCAAGCGCTGCGATGAACGTCCAGTCCTCATCTCCTTACACGCACATGCATGTTCCACAATTGTCACATCAGGCGGCAAGCATTCCAGGCCCAGTATTGCAATGGCGCTGATCTCCATGGCATGGCCGGACACTATGGAGACGTTCGGAGCTCAGCAACGGCCGGTTGGTACGGTGCCACGGCGGGCGATCCGCGGTTTGCCAGTAAGTTTTTCGGTGGTACATTGAAATTATTACTGAATTTGTTTTCTTGTCCCGTGAAAAAAAAAACTCCACCAATTTTTCTGTTTCCCCTTTGATGTCAATTAAGGCTCTAATTATATTATAGAAAAGTTTGAACGCAAGGTTTTGAAAGTCATTAGAGAGGAAAACAGGATATTTTTTTATTCGGGTTGCTTGTACGCCTTGCTTTCACCGACCCCAGAACATGGTTTATCTTAAATGACGCATGATAATCTGCGTAGCGAGAGCGGATGTTGTCAGGTTCTAAACTAGCAGAACGTGACTTGAATTAAATGAAGCAGTGATGGTGGTAGCCCTTATTTTTTGGGTGGTATAACGAAGTTACGCAGGAAAGCAGCGTAAACTGCGCTTTCCCTTTTACTGAAAAATTTCACGTAACGCTGAAAATATTTTCTTTTGTTTATAGTTCGCCTCATGGGATCATCGAGTGCGGGAATGAATATGAACGTGTCAAATATGTCAGGTCTCGGAGGCTGTAGCATGGGAACAGATGCGAAGCCAATGCAGTTTCCACTGTCGCAGAGGCGGAAGCGTCGCATTTTGTTTACTCAAACTCAGGTAACAAAATATTTACAGAATCGACTTTTATTGCTTTTCTTTAAAAAAAAAATTTTAAACCGCGGATTCCGAAGAACCGTCGCAAATTTTAGTCAGGGAAAATAATGGGTGAAATTGTAAACCTTAATTTGTTATTTTTTGGAGGAAGAAATTTCTAAACTTTTCTTTTCACATTTTCAGTTGAAAGTTTGCAAAAATGGATATCGAATTTTTCTTTCACCCCAAATACTATTTTTACAAATTACTTCTTTTCCTTCACTCCAAATTGTTAATTTTCAAGAAAAAAAAACACTTAAATGGGAAGTTCGTAATTTATTTTTCAAATTACTTAAAAATCAACAAAATTTTCGAAAACATGGGACTTTAGTGTCATTTAAAGAATTATTATGAGCTAGAGCGCCTCATCTTCACTAACTATATCTGTGGAATATCTGTCTTAATTTTTCCTATTTCTACTGTAATAAACGGAGTTAACTCAAACGTTAGGTCAGGGTTAACTTAAAGTTCTCCTAAAATTGTACAAAAGGAATTCTGCCAAAATCGTATTAACCCTACTCTAATTTTCCCTGAATCAAAATTATCAAAAAAATGACCCTTTTAAGGGTTATTTTTGAGAAAGGAAAACAAAAGGGGGCGTTTGTGAATC
>VYYI01000842.1:0-24991 GCA_021029175.1 Bilobella aurantiaca
CCATAGAATCAAGCAAGTGCTTAAGTATGTTTAATGCTTAGGTAAGCTTTTGTTTGATTCTATGGTTTCCAAGCCACCTTGGGGTGGCATCAATTGGGAAAACGTATACTCGCCGACAGTAGAGATGCGAGCACCCCACGGGACGAAGACAGAGGCGTAATTGAATGCTATCATAACTAAATATGTAATATCTAAATAACAAACTCTTGAATTTTGAAATATTTTAGCAGTCAGCGATTTCCAATAAACATTAATTCATAGATAGTTAGCCATTTATCAACGTTTCTTAATATTTATGATTTAAATGAAATATATTTATATTATATATTTAAGTCGAATTAAAATTTATCCATAATGTTGTGCTTTGAAAAGGAAATGTTTCTGACACTTAAAATGTTTCAAGTTTTTTTTAAGAAATACTCTTTTAAATGGTATTAGCATTTTCAACTTGTTTCATCGCAATGCCATCCCACCTTCAGCCAAAGTTCACAATTTATTTTTACTACGAAATGTAACTTCATCCTTAAAAATTGACGTATTTTAGGATATTCAAAGATGTTCAAAGTGTGTGATTACGTTCTGGTTCCACCTTTTCTCAAATTTGGGATTCAAGTAAACACCTTCCAATTTTAATTGTAAATTTGACTTATTTCGGAAAAAACTGTTATGAAATTTATCATGGAGGACAAAGAAACCGTCATCATTGGTGCAGGGTCTTTTGAAAAAATTAATCGGGGTAGATAACCAAGTTACAAGTTTAGTTATAAGTATCTAAAGGTGGACGTTTGCTAGTATGCTCTTGAATTTTTGGTAGTTAAGCATCTTGATCATATAGTTAATTCGATATGACACAACTCTAATTCCTCCACAATTAAACACAAATTCTATAATAACTTTTAACATATTTTTTCAGTTACCAACTTTTCAGATAGCTCAAAAAGTTTCCGCCTTTGAATGTTTAAAGAAAAAACAAATTTCAAAATTACACATCATGTATCGGTTTTCTACTTTTTACTCTTTTTATTGTAACTTATCTTGAACCAGTTATGATATTTTTTTAGGTTTACGACTTCAACACAGAACCACGGTTATCCTAATATAAAATTTGAGTTGTTTTCCATTCCTATAAACCAACAAAAATTAAACGCCTAAATTAAGCTACAGACTGTTCTCTGTTTCCTAACATTTATTTGCAATTTAATTATTTATTTGTGGTACATCATACAAGACTTGATGTCATCATGAAGTGCAATTCGGTACAAAACGTAAAACATATAAAATGTATGAGATAACATAATACGAAGACATAAAATATTATTATACATTATTTTAATTATTATAGTAGAATATTATTATAATTATATTTATATATAATTATTATTATATCACATTTGCGTGATGAACCGTGAAAGATGGCGACGATACCATTAATTGATATATTCTGTGAAACGCCTATAAATGTTGATATTTATTTTGTTCTCGTACATAAATTTTAATGCTAAAATTAGTCCTGTATTGGCCTGAAGGCTACATCAAAATTGAATTTGTTTGCGTTTTTTTTTTAATTTAGAATAATTCGGCAAGTAAGGGTCACTTAAATGACATTAAATATGACTTTTTCTCATATGCTTATATAAAGATCCCGACTGCTTATATGTTGCATCACAGTGTTCGCATCCATATGGTCGCTCGCCGGTATGTGATCTCACATGAGTGTTAAGAGCCCACTGATCGACCGCCGCATAGTTACACACTGCACACTTGAAATTACTTTCCCGAGTGTGCGTCACAATGTGTCGCTTCAGCTGACCCGTAGTACTAAATTTCCTCGAGCAATATTTGCACACTCTTTTTCCAATACCAGTGTGGCTGCGCAAATGCACGGTAAAATCCGATTGATATGAATACTTCTTGGGGCAATATGTACACGAATATGGCTTTTCCAATGTGTGCATACGAAAATAGTGCCTTACGAGGCTAACTTTTCGCTTAAACCCAATACTATTTGTGCACAGTTTACAATTAAATTTGTACTCCGAAGAATGGGCAACTAAATGGGCATTGAGGGCTCCCCGTGTTTTGAATTTTTTCTCGCATTTCGGACACGGAAACAACTTTGAGGCTATGTGGACGCTTTCATGAATTCCGAGTTCTGATCTTGACTTAAATTCCTTTTGACAATTTTTGCATTTATAGGGTCTGAAGTTTGTGTGCATACGAGCAAAATGCCGTAACAATAGGCAGTCATACTGAAACTTCTTTGGGCAGCCTTTACACTGATATACGCGATCGTGTCCACTATTATTACAGTGCAAATTTAACTGGTCTTGTGACTTGAAATGCTCATTACAGCTGATTTCCCCGACTGGTATCTGCCCCGTGATGTCGCCGAGCATTCCACTTAAGGATTTCAGCCCAATTCCTTGTGTTGATAGGGGACTGTTTACCTTCTTGTTGATCTTTACGTAATTGGACCTAAGCTGCGACAACATATCTGTTGCGTCAATATCATAGTTGATGTTTGTCTTGTGGCCAGAATCATATTTTTGTATGTCTTGCTGCGACAACTTATCCACTAGCACAAAACATCTATACTTCTCTAGTTTATTGCACTCCATCCTGTAGAATAGCTTTCCTGCAAAATGAGAGCGAAAATTTTATACTGGCGAGTTGTTAATTAATCTAATATATAGTCATATTTGAGTACAAAATCCTAAGGTAATGGCAATTTTTAATAATTTCTGTTCAATACAAGCTATATAAGACGTACCGCAATCGGGATGTTATTCAATGAAAATTATGATGTTGTCTTACTATCGTAAAACTGAACAAATTGTCTATTCAAACAAACTGCAATATATTGTAAATAGCCAAACTTAGCAAATGCCTGCATTAATTTTTCTTCAGTTGGAACTTTCGAATGAAGAATTTATCTGTAAAAATTCCATTGGAATTGTGTCCCTTCAGCTTATTTTAAAATAAATCAGCTTAAAATAACCCAAATATGCAGTTCGGTCAAATTTAAATACAAAACTTTGGAAATTTTTCTCTCAATGTTGTGCCCCAGGCTGCAAATACATTATGTGACTTTATGGCGCACACTAAATGCTTTTTTGTTTATGCAAAATGTAATTCTAAGTAACAAAATATGCGCTGCAAAGGCGCATATATTTGAATTCAATAATTACGCTTGCGTATTGAGGAAACAAACCGGTTACCTAAGCAACTATAAATGATTTCAACCGAGGTTACTTATACATTACTGAAATATTGTTATTTATGTATGGCTCTTTGATTTGAAACTATCTAAAAAAAACACCATATTAGAATTAGAACAATACTTTTGGTTTGATGTCGTGAATTTATTTCATCTTGGTAACCGGAATTCTCATGAACGTTCTGTGAGCTTGTGAATTAGAAAGACGATCTTTTCTCAACTCCGACTCGAATAAAGGTGACAGTCCCAAAACATAATGAATAACCTTAAAATAATTGTTAATTTTTAAAATAGTAAATCCAAATAGAGTAGGCCACTAAATTGTAACATTAACTTACTACAGTTTAGTTGATAAATGAGGTAAACCGTGCTACGCCGTGTTGTGTCAATGCTTTCAAAAATGTATACAAATTTATTGATAATATCATTAACTTACGAATATCATCCAATCTCTTTAAAAATCTCCAAGTAATAATAACACCAACCAGAATTGTTCAAATGACTTTAGTAGAAGTGAAACGCGAGATATTAGATGATAAGATATAAAGGTAATGGAGTATTATTAATATTACTAATTATTAATGATAGGGTAATATTTGACATTCCTGCAAAACGGATGGTCAACATGTAAAGGAGAGGTAGGGATATTGTAAGACATGACCTCATTACCATAGATGTTGTCATCAAGCAGGCACAACAGACTATCCTTAAAGATTCGCTGTTTTACTGGCCTAGTCCACAAAAAGATGACGTGAGGTACGGAAATTGCTTTTGCCTAATAACCGCAGGGGACTATGCAAATGAGGGTAATCTGCTGAATCCTGACAAAGACTATTGCAAATCCTTATTGCAATAGTTCATTTTCATGTCCTCTGTCCGTGTATGCCTTATGGAGATACGGGAATACATAAGGTCTGAGGAAAACCAATATCAAAGACTTTTTGTGGCTGATCGGGGGATTTAAACCCGTGTTGTCAGGGTGGGTAATGGAAAGATACATAAGCTCAAAACAACTACACCAACACCGCCAACTAGATACAACATAAATTGTCGTTTTATGCAAAAGTTAAAAAGAAAAATTCGATTTGGGGGGGGGGGGGGTTTGGGGCCTGCTCTTAAAGGGGGTCTTAGGACTGAGGAGTCCATTGACATGGGTCAATTGGATCAATATTCATACCATTTCATTTCATAAAAAATACCAAAACTTTGAAATTGTCGAATTTTATTTTTTGGGGGTCACTTTCGGGCTCAAGTTGAAGCGAAGGGGTCAGACCCTCACGAACGATTTTCGAACTTGACCCCATTCTTGGCCCTTAAATCACTTAATAAAAGTTGGTTTAGTTTAGTTTAAAGGTTTAATTAAAAAAATTTAATTATGACAAATTTTGGATTAAAGAAATGTAGCTTTATTAACATGGACTGGACCACTGACCTTAAACTTTCTGAATTATTGCTTTTAAACCTTATTTTCAATCCGATTAAAATCTCAAATTTGAAAACAAAACGACACAAGAATAAAAAAAAGATCTTGCAAAAAGTTAAACCTCAATTTGACAAAACCTTGCACAACATGTGTGACAGATTTGTATTTGCAGATCGAGAATTGGGAGGAAAAAAATAGGTTGAATGTACTTGAGTTGAACTTTTATGAGTCCCCTCTCTTGTTAAGTAGAATTCCAGTTAAAGCCTTTCCAATTTTTTTTTATTGGAACACATTTTTTCAATTTCAAGTGTTTCAAAAAAACAGGCAGATGTTTTCAAAATGCATTACATTGACATCGTTTAAAATAATTTCAAAATTGATTTTTTTTTAATTTTTAGTTTTAGAATGTAATAAATATTAGAAAATATTGAGTGCAATTTAATATAGCAACTTAGCGATGTCTATTTATATTTACACTTGACCACCATTTCTATATTACCGAGAAACATTGATAAATAAATAAATATGCGTCTTAACAGTACAATAAACTAAAATTTTCAGATGTAGGCTTGGTTTAATACCAAATAAACTTATTTTATTCAATCAAAATGAGATCAACGCAGCAGTAAACTATATAGTTCTACTTCATTTTTTCACGCATCTAACTAGCTGGTGGTTGTACTATTTCATGTTGTTTTCAATCTCAACCGCAACCTCTGCTGATTTTAGTTTTGAGCCACTTGCGGAAATATAATTATTTTTTATGTTATTCAACCCCCGAAGCCATAAATTGTCCTTCCTTGCTTTTTGAGTGCATAAACGACGTCCATGGCCGTCACCGTCCGCCGCTTTGAGTGTTCCGTGTATGTAACCGTATCGCGGATAACATTTTCCAGGAAGACTTTGAGCACACCGCGGATTTCTTCATATACTAAACCAGAAATACGTTTTACCCCACCACGTCGTGCCAGTCTTCGAATTGCGGGTTGAGTAATGGCATGAATATTGTCTCTTAAAATCTTTCGATGCCACTTTGCCCCACCTTTTCCGAGACCTTTGCCACCGTGACCACGCCCTGCCCCACGATGATAGGCCGGTGACTGAAAAACGTGACGTGGAGTTGATTGTTCGCGTTCTGGTGTTGAGTACATTGGTGAAGAATAGCCGCTTCCTTGGTTTTCATCGACGCCATATCGGCTCAGAGCAAAGAAGTGAGTACTGAAACAATCCATTTTCTTACTGTATTTCTTGGGCAATTTCAAAAATTTGCAATGCCTAAAATCACCTGTGTGAATTTACTGCGTTGTATTTTTTGCAATGTGAAACACTGTGCGGGATTGCCTAAAATCACGGGTCGCGTGAATTTACTGCGTTAATTTTTTTTTGAAGTGTAGCTACAGCAGAAACTGCTGAAACTGACACTTGGGAGTAGAATCAAAATGTGGTGGGTCTAGCGTTATGGTGCCGTTTATATTAGAATCGCAATAAAGTAAATTCGGCACGGACGCACAATTTGGTGGTGCATTTCTTATTATAGTTTGTATGTGTCTGTTATACTCAAATAATGATTCAAAATCATTTAAAAATCATTACAATGCGTTTCTTCAAAACTCAGCTAATTCAATTTATTTTTTATTTTTATTTTAGAATAAGGATTTTTTAAGTTAGGATAATTTAAAATAATGAGTTTTGCAAGGAGTGGCGCAATAGCTAAAACATGATTGAAAATCAGTTGCGCGGTGTTCTCTGCCGTTTCAGCAATTTTCATTGTATACGTCATTTGACGCAAATAGTGACGGCGTCAATTAGTGTTGACGTTTACTGGCGGGGCTCCCACAGTAGCACCGGCCGGCTTTCCTATAATGTGCAATACTTCTCAAAGTTATAGTTTAATTATAGTTCTGTAAGTTGTTTTGTGTGTCCAAATGTTACAACATAGTTTTCAAAACCGCATTTAAGCAAACATACTCTAAAGTGGCTCAAACGACGCAAAAGAATGACGCAGATATAAATCAGAAGCAAATAGGGGCGGGGCTGGGTTCACTGTGAGTCAAATATCCGCCTAACTGACATATCTGTCTTAATGTTTATCATCTTAAGCACTACAATCTTATTTTCAAAAGTTTTACACGTGGATTTACGCTCATACTGACTGCAGTCACAACAGTGTGACGCCCAAGTTCTACTCTGACGAAATGTCTGCGTCAATTTTCTAAACACTAGTCATTCCTACGTAGCATTAAACGCAGTTCCTTAACGTCTCAAGGAGGAAGAACAAGGATCTCTCGTGTGAGGTTTGTAGCACTTAAATTGTGTAAAGAATTTATTTACCTTTTAGTTTTCGATATTTTGTTAACAACCTGAAATCTATCAAGCAAACGTATAATTGATTTGAATGCTATTTATTAATCCAGATGTTTTATTTACTTTGTTCATTATATCATTGAAATCGCTGTAACCCTAGAAGTATCATGAGTAACCTGCTCATCTGCCAAATATATAAACCATATGCATTCTCAGTAAGAAGAAAGTTTGTTAGATTGTTTGCATAATTGTATACAATGCCCTTCAATATGTAACTATTTAGTGTGACATGCCTTGCTAAACATTTGAAAATATATTGTTTTGCAGAAAAATCTGGAAGGCTCGGACAGTCAAAAGTTAATTTTCAACATTTGGATAAGGACAGGATGTGAGACTTTTGACACCGATTAAAATCAAGCATAATTAAGTAATCAAAAACAATGAAATGATAAGTTGAAGTCATGTGACAATTGTGTAGAAAAACTCTCCTTAAAAATAGCATTTAAGGTTCTATTAAACATATTGAAGCCGCATAAATTACTCCTTGTTAATTTGCAGAACTAATAATGGATAATAAATTCAGCACTTTCTAGCAAAAAAAAAAAGAACTCAATATGCATTATATTTAGTATTTCGATTTGACCCTGTTGCTGGTGTTACTAAACTAAAGTGTGTCTTTGTAAACGTATATTCTTCTTAAACTATTAATTTAAGACTACATATAGTTAAACAACTTAAATACGTTGTCTAGCCTTGACATCAAATAGAAATAAAATTATATTCTATTAAATTATCTAATAAAATATGTTTTAGCATGAATGTGATAACAAAAGTTTAATAAAATTTCTGTAGTAAGAAAGTAGTAATAATCATCTTACTCATCTTTATTGCTCACGACCAACTCCTTTAACAAATGTTGCAGATTGATCTGCTTGGTTTTGCATACTGTATTTAACGGAGTATGACTTTTTAGCGTTCAATGTAGACAGCGACTATGACTAAATCTTAAAATTACTGTAGAAAATATGATGTAGAATGTAAGAACAGCTTGAAGGTTGACTCTTCATCAAACAATGGATTTTTCTAATGTCAAACAAAAAGATCAAGGTGATGTTTCGAGTAAATGTGGCTAATATTCATGGACAATAAATTTAAGATATTTTTTTCAATAAATCAACAACAGCTAAGCTAAATCGAGTTCCAAGTGTATTATATGGGAATGAAAAATGCCGAATAGTTAACAATATTGAATTTGTCGTATTTTTAAAGGTCATCTAAATTCAAAGGATTATTTTGTGTTGCTGTTTTGCGCTTCAGTTGCATTTTTTGTAGGATCCAATGACTCGATTTTTGTGTGACTTTGTGAACTTGCAATTTTCTTGGAATACTTCAACTGCTCCTTTTCCTTCCACTCTCGTTTCGCTGGATTTCGTTTCAGTTGTCCATCCCAGTCCAAGTCCACAAGTCCACCCTGACGTGCAATCTCAGCCTTAACCTTTAAAATTATACAATGAAGCAATGTTATTGTTTGCTTTTTCATAATTATTAAGGAAGCCTAATTCATATCAAAGTTATTTTAGTGCTTGGAATACCCTATTGGCAAAAGTTATTGCTGATTCTCCTTCTATCCTCTGCATTGCCGGAAGGTACCAAACGTCACAGACAATTGCCCACGACGTCATCATCATATACAGATACTGCAGCATCGACTGCTCACTCGAGTTCCAAAATGCATCTCCAAATCTTGGATCATACTAAACATATAATAAATTACAAATTTATTTAGTGTTGAGTCAATTTTGAATACTATTCAAATTTTTAGTTACTTTATCATAATGGATTTGTGTAAAAATTATTCTGTGAGATAGATTTTTGACGTGTCTCTTTTGCTTCAATTTGAAATATTAAAAAAGGCCAACGATGATTTGAGAGATGCTTCGTTCTCAACTACTTTACAGGTTATAGATTCCTGTATGTTTAGTTCAAAATTTCTATTAATCAATCAATTATCGTTTTATTTAATGTAAATGTTTAATGTAAATTTAATGTTGCCCAGAGCAACCTGTATTTTGGAAACTACAATTAATTATTTTAATGAAATTTTTTTCTCCAAAAAACTTTATTTTAAACAAGTGGATTCTTGAAAAATGTCTAAACAAACCTTAATTGCAACTGGATATATGATGCCACCAACTTCAAATGATCCTTTTTTGAATTGCATTACAGCACTGTTGTTGATACAGGTACCCTCAGGAAATATTAAAATTGGAAGTTTGTCAGGGTCTTGCACGTGCTCCTGCAGCCTACAAATTGGTTTAAACGACCTTGATTTGTAGTTGGCAAATAGTTATAAATATATTAAAACTTCGTGTATTACCTCCTTGTCACACGCCATGCGATCCTTGGCTTCTGTCCTATCAAACATTACATGATGTGTTGCTCTTCCAAGGATGAATTGCAAAAATCCCAAAAAACCACCGTGTTTTTGACCTACCTAATTAAATAACAAGCAGGTTGCTAAGCAAATGTGTAATGTTATTGTGTAGCACAATTGCTTAAAATTGGATTAAAGCAGTCAATAATTAATTATGTGTACAACAATTTAACGTTTTGGTACACAAGCTGAACCCTACTTATAGTAATTTAACAAATGTTAAATTTCAAAATTCAATTGTCTTTTAGCAAAGTTCAAAAGCAGTTTGTAATTCTCCATTTTGATTTCGGAGATATGCGGAAAAGCACGACAGACGAAATAAAATGTAAATATGTGTGTAGGCTTGTTTTGGAAAAATTCACACATTTTATAAATAATAAAATACAAAAGCGCGACATCCTAGTTAAAATCTTTCGATTCATATTTGTTACTAAATTTTGAGCAATTGAAGTATTTTTGAGTGACATACTTACAAGTGCAAATGAATTCTCGCAGCCCAAGGGTACAATATCCATTACAGTAGTATGATTGGCAACGCAAATACCACCAGTTTTTGGTTTGTTTTCAGTTTGATGGTATGTAGCAATTAGAGAAAAACATCGAGAAAAAAGACGATTCAAAAATCGCATCACGACATCATGGAGCTCTCGTTTCCTTTGGAAGGAATTTGGAACGAGTCCAATGCAGAATGTAGTAACGACAAGCGTCACCATCTAGAACGCAATGATCAAGTCAATTAAATCATTACATCGGAAATTAGGATGTCATAATAAGCAATTTGCAAAGCAAAGTAATAAGTTTCACAAAAAGGCTATAAAAAAAAATCAAATTCAACTCTTGCACATGCAAAGTTAACATGATTTCTTGTACTTAATTCGTTGTCTGAGTACCAATTATTGTAATTGAGGCTAGTTAATTAGATTAATTGTAATTACGGAAACGAGGAAGAAGAAAAGCCTAATTGGAAGAAGGATCCAATAGCGAAGTATGCATCCAAGAAGCCATAGGAGAGACAACCGTAGAGAAATGAATTCGTAGCGACGATTTGTCCTTGTCAAAAGGTTCCATGACTGTAATAAATTGAATCAAATTCAACATTTACGATATTTATTTTTGAATACAAATAATGAGTTTTGACTCAAATCTATGAAAAAAAAAACTTTTCTAATAATACTTAATTTTTAAGAAATTTAACAAACAAAAATTAGGAATTTTTAAGAATATGTTATGCTCTGGAAAAAGAGTCCATAGTTAACGCTCGTGCGTTTAATTATCTTTGCTCTTTGTACTTTTATCTCGCAGTACTCACATATGACTTTGGAACAATATTGCATGATTCAGAACATTTTTTTTGCGAACTTTTGATATGACATTGCTGTAATAACAAAAGCACGTGATATGTCATGCTAATAATACCTCGTCCAACTATGCGCTCGTCAGTTAATTTTTTGACTAAAAATACTCACATTTGTAATTTATTTAAATCTTAGTAAATAATATTGTACTAAAGTTTTACAAGAATGTTAAATTTAAAGAAAACTTTTCAAAATAATTGCCTCCTTTTAACAGTTAATATATTCACAAGATTTTATTGGCAATGAATTATTTGTCAGTTTGTGAATACACACTTTTTGCACCTTTCATGAATCAGACTTTGTAAAAGCATGAAAATGGAAGTTGAAAATTATAAAATTTGCATGCAATAATACATTTTGTCACAAAATTTAAATTTTTCTTCAATACCTTGAGTTCTTCGGCGATGAAACGTATGCGTTACTTGGTCATTGACAATTGCTTCAATGCCAGTGGCAACAAATTCAAAAACATCAGTCAGCAAAAAGTCAGCGTGTTCCTCGGCAATGGGTTCTTCCTAAAATTGTACTTGAAATGATAATTGTGTACATAAGGACATGACGCAGGCTTATTTATAATTCAAAAATGCGTAATTCCACATCGAGAATTTTTTGTTTCATAAAATTATGAAATTAATTAAAATAAAGAATTACTAACGGAAATTGAGAATGATTTTGCAGTTGGTTCGATTGAGTTATCGGAAATGCTCAGTCGCCTTTTTGTAGTTTGCAGTATACTACTTTCCGTTGGGTCAGAAATCGTGGACATTCGTCTTAAAAACTTTCTTGGGATTTGAACACAGTTTTCAAAAACATGGTCGTTTGCGTCTTCTAGTTCCGATTCCGTTTCAGAACTGCTAGCATTTAGGATACGATTTTGTGCCGATTTCAGACGGTGCGCTTTATCAATCCTGCGTTTGCCATACTGTAAAGTAAAGATTTTGTAATTAATAAATTTATTTAGATCACTATACTATTGGGTAAGGGTTGATAGCTTAGATTTTTTGTTCAAGTAAAATAATTTGTAATAATTAAGTAACTACCTAGTACAAAACAATAACTTTTTATTGGATAGTATATAGTACAGTAAAATAGTATTCAAGCAACACAAATCCAAAAATTATTTTCCATCAAGTATTGCTTAAATAAGTATGATTAAAAGTGCTTAAATGTTTTTACTGTGTAAGATTGTGAAACTTACTAGAATGTATCCTAATTATTCAAGAGATCACGTAAAATGTGAAAAGTGATCAACTTACCTCAAATAAGTAAATTAGTATCTGAACGTATTTCCTTCTGAATCCAATTGTTTTGCCAAATGCGGCAGGTACAAAGATCCAAATGAAAAATGCAACAAATGGGCCATAGAGAAAAGATTTCAATATGATTTCAAACCAGGCCATTACAACTACAACTGTAATTTTTTTTGCGATTGTTTTGAACTTTCGATGTTAAAGTTAACTATTTAAACAACATTTTCAAATCAAACTGAAATGTTAGGTATATCTAAAATTCTCCAGACAATTTTCAAAATAACTTTATCAGATGATTTGCCTTCCCGCACTTCTCTGTCGATACTGAACCTCAACCTTGCAAATGCTTTACAAATAAGACAATAACGAGTTGCTCGTGAAGCACAATCAAGTGTGATATGCTTGTAACTATTGTAGTAACAAATGAGGCAATTGAAGTGTTCTCAAGGTTTGCAAGGTAACGCGATAAGATTAACTATCACTCCTTTCTGCATGTAAGCCCACTGTTTTTTTTTACAACGGTAGAGAAATGAACCATAATTATTATAATATTTGTTATAAGGCTTTGGTAATTATAACATTTGTTTTAGTAAGTAACTTAACAAAGAAGATGATATTAAGTCATGCATACTTATAATACCTAACATATCTCATATACCTAAATACCTAATAAGGCTTACCCACGAGTGTATACTTTATTCAAAAAATTTTTTTATGAATTATGATATTTACATTTTCCGTCTTTCAATACCTTGTTTAATTTTTAGAACAACCTGAAAACAAAAAATATTGAGATTCTCTTTGATTTTTAAAATGTAAAATAGCAAAAATAGTGGAAAATGGATTCTCCACTGTTACCATTTTTTTTTCTAATATTTAAAAAAATGTATACTTATATTTACTGCAAAATTATAAGTTAATGAAAACTAGAATACTAGAAGCGATGTCATTATGCCGAGAATTAAGATGTTAAAAAAATCAAACTTCCCGATATTATACAAATAAAAATTGCTAATTTATTTACAAAATTAAGCTTTTCAACATCTTGTGAAACACAAATTCAAGGCTAGAACCCCATCTATTTGCGTTGTTGATAATGCAATATTTTACTACATATAAGATAGATTAACTCTTGTTGACACATTCGACTCAGCACAGTAACAATCTATATAAAAATAAACAGTTTTTGGAATTAATTTAACACTAAATTGATATTTCAATCTCATTTGTGCCTGCTACGCTGGCAACAATGAAATAATGGCCGTTTGAGTTATTGCATTATGATTTAATTAAACACATTAAACATATACATTATTTTGCAATACTAATTGGCAATGATAAAATTACACCTAAGTCAGCCTAGATTGCTTTGACGCGTACGCTGCTAAAATAAAAACACGTGTATAGGTGTGTAAATGGAAACATAATAATTCATAACAATTAATAATTCGTAATAAATTTTCATTTAAATGGAACGTAGGTGCTCCATTTTTTTAAACTGCAAAAATAGTTAATTTACCCAGTTATTTTTTAATGTTTATGCTGAAAGCCAACTTCACCCACTTTTTTTTTTAATTTTGAAAATGGTTACTTTTCCCAGCTTGAGTACTTTTAAAAAATTTCGAACAGATTTGGCGAATTGATTACTGTGTTTTTCAATAGAATAGCTAGAGAAATTATATTTCATCGAACCTGCGAAACATAAACGAGCAGCGAGAGAAGTCTCATCTTTTGATAGATTCGACAATGCAATTATTTTAAATCCATTTAGCTAGATGGGATTAGTAGGATTTTTTACAATTCTTTATAGCAAAAAATTAAGATTTAATATTTCTATTTTGCCTAGCTTTTTTTCATCATTTTCTTTATAGCATCATACAAATTTGTACAACTCAAAGCTTTATTTTAATGCCCATTTGACCTGAAATTTAATTACAAATTGTATGTCTTTTTCATAGCCGTGTACTTTTTGATTAGCCAATCAGCCACTGTGCCTCCGAAAAGTCTTCGTGCGTGAATTAAAATACCAAAAACTCATTTGCACTAAAGCTCTCCTCAATAGTTCCCGTTGGCGTTTTATGAAATTTGTGTAAATAAAATTTATACAAAATAAAAAAAATAGGGACGGCGTAAACTAGCAAATTAAGCTCCGCCTTGAGACGGGTTAGTTTTAATGCTAATTCTAATTATTTTTATTAGGGATATACATGTTCTTGGGTATTGTTCTTTTTCTTATTGACATTACAAAACACAGACACCAATATCACTACATGTTTACTTAAGTTTTGAAGTAAATCGATAGTTGCTTTTTGTATTATTCTAAATTGGGTTCTGGGAGATTCGATAGATTTTGGATAAGCGTCTTAAAGTTTTAGTCTCAGTTGCCATTTGCTTAACATCGTTGGTTTAAATAAATTGTAGCTTTCAAATCTTTTCAGCAATACGTGTGTTCAGTTTTACCACTCTCTAATACTTACTCCATATTGAACAAAAGAAACCTTTAAGGCGACTTAAGTGTTTAATTCGTAATTACCTTCAACTACTTTAGAAAATATTATAGAAATTGTGTCTACACCTTTGTAAAAAAACAAGGCAAAATTTTGTGTAGACTGAAGAGGGAACGACATGTGGGCGCCTCTACCCTACCTCATTCAAACACAACTAATGCAATAACAGGCCACCCAATTGCGTCTTTCTTCTCCCCTTCTAAAACGAAAAATAGCGTAGTTGCAAAAAAACATAATGTCGAATAAAATTGTGGGTGGTTTTGTTTGAAGATTTTGAATTCTGTTTGTAGGCTGGTAGCGGCGAAGTTTTCTTCCCAAAATCTTAGGGCCAAGTTAGGGCTAAACACTTAACTAAACCTAACCAAGACTTTAACATAAGATATAACCTAATCCAAACTTTATTAACAATATTGTAGGTACTCATGATACCCCACAAGTAGGGAAGCGTCCAACACGCTTCCCTACTTTTGTTTACACAGAAAACAAAAACATGATGCTTTCTTAAATGAACTAATATTTCTCGCTAATTAGCTATACAGAACGTTTATGGAAATCAGGCATGAGGGATTTGTACCTATTGGAATGTAATTTAACTACATAGGTAACTTTGTGCAATTTGTATAGTGTATAGCACTACATTAATTGATTTGAGACATAATTTCAAGTGTAACTTTGAAAACTAAAGTGTGTCCAAATTTTGGTTTCGCTAAAATTTAAACTTCTTAAATTTCTTTCACTTTTCTTTCAGGTAGTAAAAACCTAGATTGACGAATTTTTAGTACTAGTTTCATCTTGTGAGTCATTGCACACTACTCAACTTGCAGGGAAAATTATCAGGTAGTAGTGACAACCTACCAACTGGGCTTGCCAACACTACCTCTATCTCTAGCATTCTCAACAGTAATCACCCCCCAAATGCAAACTAGGAAGTTTGAAATTCGCTGAATAAAGTATAGTGCGCATTCACCCTAAAGTTCCAGTATACCATTTTGAATTTCAAGAGAAATTGCTTCCCCACTAGCAAAATACGTGTTCAAACTAGTACTCCGCCGTGATGAAGCCAGGGACGCTGAATCTCCTTCTTTTAGTATTGTTGAATGCCATTACGCTATCCCAAACACTGACAGACAACGAGACTTTAGCGTTAATGAAAATATTGGACAAGTTTGTGATGAAGGTTACCAGCAAGAATCTCAATTGCATTGACCATGTTGACCGGGTGGTAAGTTTTAGTCGCCGCATTGTGATATGCTAACTGCAGAGTGTCACTCACCATGTGTTTGTTGATTTGAGATAAAATTTTGTTTGTTTGGGTGTTACTTAAAAAACTTTTTTTCGTTTAATTTTGATAAAAATGTAAAAATTCAATCCAAACTGTTTTCTGTTAAAATAAAACAATTTAGGTATTAGACGTTAGGTATTAAAAATTGACACATTTTTTTCTCTACCATAAAAGTTTTTTTTATGATTTAAATGATTTAAACTAAACTACATAAATTAAGTAATTTAAATGATTTTACTGGGAATGACTTTAAATGGAATTACGGCAGCGGTAATTTCAGAGGTGCGGAAAGTGTTGTGGGAAACCAAACCCCACTCCGAGTCTTTACTCACCAAATCCACCGTTAGATGGAATTATAATATTAAAATTTTTTCACTTAAACTAAATGTTCAAAAATTAATTGTTCTCCACGTTAGGCTCACCATGTGGCGGAACAACTATCAAGGAACATTAAAGGCGATAAGGTTAGCAGTAGCGAGAACGAGAATGATATCCTCCAACATATCGTCACACAGAGGGTTAAGTTGGATGATACAGTGGAAAAAACATTTGAGATCAGTTTAAAAACACTCGAAGGTGTAACAGTAATCGGACAACAAAATAAGCCAATAATTGACTTAGTGAGTAGCAATCATATTCATAATATAATAATAATAATAATAATTGGTAACTAATCGTCAAGTAGTCATTTTACACAATACCAGTAGTGATTAGAAGATTTCATTGTGGTTAGTAAATAAATTCAAATTGAACCAATAATGACAGACGACCAACTCAAATTCAAATTTGAATTTATTTAAATCATTTTTAAGTAAATTATATTTTTACTAAAAAAATATTGAAAGTAAAAAATTTGTATTGAATGTTTTGTAACAGCTCTTAGCCAGTGATGTGTCGGGTATCTCAATTAGCGTTGCAAAATTTGGGAAAGATGAAGACCAACTTCAATTTGTGATAGTAATCAACAAAGGTAATGCCGTCTTTAATTTTTTTTAGGTTTTAAGTATATCTAAATTCAAAATGAGACATTACATTCCAAGTTGCTTGTTTGTTTACCTGAAAGCTATACGACAAGTCGGAGCAAAAATATCAACGCTTAAGTGAAAAAAAAAATCCGAAACTCAAAATAAAGTTACAACTTAATCAAACCAAAATTAAAAAAAAGTATGAAGAGTTAATTTCGGCCGGCAAAATATTGCCCTTAATATTAAATAGAATACACTAATACAATATTTATAATATAAACCACTGCCTGAACCTATAGTGCCTGTATGCTATCACTCAAATTTTGTATGTAATCGGCTGTTTTCCTAAAAGTTTGGCATCGTTTTATTGGAAAGTGTTGGCATATGCCAAAATTTTTGCAAAGTTATCTATACTAAAACAAGTACTTTTGTAATAGGCACTAATCAAGAATTGTTGCTTGCGGCTGCACGTAAGATTCGGAAATTATGCGATATTTATTACGATATCTTCGACCCTGAGGTAAGTCATCGACTCTTTTTACATTCTAGTACAAAATTATGACCATCATAACGTATAGTTTAATGCAAAACTAGGGTTTAAATGGTCATTTTGAGGTTAAAGGGTCATTGAGGAGAAACAGAAAAAAAGTATACTATACCACTGTAATTCCAAAGTGTTCATTAAAACGAATATTTCAAATGCGTACTACTTTTACAAATTTGAATTATTCGTCTCCATGAGCACTTGATCCTTTTCTCTCAAAAGATTAACAACTTATGTAGGGACTTTTTTTACGTTTTCATATAATGATATCCGCGACCATTTCATTTACTCTCTAACGGGGTCATCGGAGTAAAATATATAATAAATAAAATAATATAAATAAAACAAAAATAAACTTGGGTAAACTGGGTCGTATATGTGTAAACTTATATCCCAAAACAGCTTTGAGATATAAATTTTGAGCTTAGAGTTGTTTCTGAGATATAAATTATATTTGTACGGATAGAACGAAAACATAAAGCAGCTTTTGCTCCGCTTCCGTTACATAATAACCAATGATATTTCAATACGTCAATAGAGCTACAAATTAAGCAAGAATTTAAATTTAACATGTTAATTAAAAAGCATAAAATAAGTTTGAAAAGAAACTATTTAGACTCAAATACAAGCAGACAAAAGGTATGCCGAATTGTTCAAGAATGGCAGTGAAGTACCGGCGCCAATGGAATTGAAATCGGATCTAAAGCCACTGCACTTGTTCTATACTTTGCCCAATATTCTAAAAACCGGGAATTTTATCGAAATTCAGAACATTTTTCAACAGGTTTGCCAATTTTATATTCTTATTAAAATTTAATACTAAATCGACAACACCAAGTATTTAACAAAGCTAACTCCTCCAAGAACTGTCCATGAAACACCCTCTAATGCTTTCTATACCCAGGTTTTACACTCCTAAATTAAACTGGGGGTTGTCCGTAGGGGTCTGTTTAAGCTTAGGACGGCGCTTGGGTGGCTTTGCTTGACTTAAATGAATTAATTCTGACATTTATATTGCTTTGAATATATTAGATAAAAGGCCTCAATGTTGTGGCGCTAGGAATCGGAATGCCGAACAATGAATCCAACCAAATAGTATTAACAGTTACGCATGGTAAAACCAAAACCCAAATTATTAAAAATTATTATAGTATAGTATAATAAATGATTTCCTATTTTGCAAGTATAGTTTTCTAGAAGTTTCTGGGCCGAAATATATTCTATGTTTAAAAATGTCTTGAATCTTTATTGTTATCCTGTGTGGTGGCAATTTTTTTCGATGAAGCAAACATTGTTTTATCAAATCTAATTTAGAGCCTACTCAAATAATATGAAGCTTTTTGAAAAATAGCTTTTCGTTTAGTGCGTTATTTAAAAATTTCAACTTTGTTACAGCGGTTTCGACTAATGCAGCCATTATTCACGGTGCGAAAGAAGTTCTAATGCAGGAAATTAAAATTGATGGTGGCTTCAGTTTTGATGAAAATTTGGTATGCAGAATACTAGTAATTAAAATTTAGCCGTAATTTAATTGTTTGTGTTTTATTTAAAAAAAATTAGAACGAATTGATGCAACTGAGAGCTGAAAGGAGAAGGGTGGAAATGGTCTTGAATCGAGAAATTATTAAGTATTTCACAACTAAGTCAGGTTCTTACGAAGTGACATTATGCCTACCATCCCCTCCTAAGGTAGAACCGACAGAGAAGAAAACAAATCAATCGACAGGGAAGGAAGAAAATCAATCGACAGAGAAGGAAGAAAATCAACCGACAGAGAAGGAAGAAAATCAACCGACAGTGGTTCTGAATTACGACGATGAGAAGAGTATGAAAGACTTAGTAACTTTAATGACTGAAAAGTTGTTAGATAGAATTAAATCTTACGTAAGTAAAAAGGGGATTGGTGTAACTTATAGTGGAATTTTACAATTAGCACTTATTCGAATTGTTAGCTTGTTGATGCTAAAGGAATCGGATTTGATATTGCGCGCATCGATGACACTAACCAGCTCATAATTTCATTGCTCCTTGGTAAGAATTACTATAACCTTACCAAACAAGCTAAGAACCAGAATGGTTTCTAATTGTAGATACCAGAAAGGAAAACAAAGATATGCTACTCCGTGGTTTGAGTCAAATTGAAGACAAGTATTTCAACCAGCTCCTGAGCCAAGAAGGGGACGGCGAAGTTAGTATACGCGTTAATTAGGAAAATAATTTATTCCAAGCACTTTTTAAGAGTTTTTTTATATATAGTTGAAGAAACTAGCAAATAAAACCGCGCGGGACATGGTTATTAAGAACATAACAGTAAGTCAAATAGAAACTCATTTGCCAGCAGAAATGAACACCATAGCTGTCGTGTCGTTCCCTATAATCATCGGAAAACTTGAAACCATAAAATCTTGGAAAGCATATACGGAGGATCTAAAAGCTATATTGAAAGTAAGCGATTCCGTTACTTTTCAAATTACTACTATAATAAAAGGCAGCTTGTTATGGTAATGCCCAAGGCCCGTAGCCTGGGGGTTTTGGACCCTTGTCCTAACTTGGGTAGGTGCCGAGATCTAATCCCGGCACCAGCAAAGTCTCTAAATGCAAGAGACTCCTCGGTGGTCAACCCCACGTTCACTGTCCAGCAGAAAGTCCATTAGCTTCAGACCTCGGAACTTCCTCGTCAACTAACAGGCCGATACTACCCTACTCTACTATTTAGTACACGAAAACATTGACCAGGCATATAGGCCAATGTAAAAGAAAAATAGAAAAAAAAAAGTTTGTTATGGAAATACGAGAAATTAAGGCTACATTTTGAGTTTCTGAGATTGTAATTTACCGATATAATGAATCTAGCTTACCATGTAATGATAAACTCGGATTTTGCATAATCCATATTGCCGTTGCATTTTTTATACTTGACGTGTATTTGTCCAATATTTAGGAAAGAAGGCCTTGTAAAATTGCTTTTGGAGCCTTGCAAGTTTTTCAAGTAAATGATGAAGTCATGGAAAGAAAAGAAAAGGATAAAAACCTCCTTACATGTCATACATTCTTCCAAGTTGTGATTGCGTTCACGTTTGGTACTATATTACTTTTGTTTACAAACATTCTTACAACTTGTAACTAATTTACATGTATGTATGTTTGTAACACGGAGCCCACTACTTATTTGTGAGGATAGTGAGACTCACGCCGAGCATTTATAATATTATATACACATTATATTATAATTTACATGGTAACATGGCTTACAATATTTTACAGCAATACCGGCAACACAAGAACTTAAGAGCGGCGTGCTGAATACTTTAAAGAATTATTTCGGCTCGAACTGCGATAAAGATTTTGAAGAGGCATCGGTGAGTCCTATTCTAATTAAATATCTAATTAAATATAATGTCATTTCCTGTTAATAAAGAATACAGACTTTCTATAACATTATTTTAATTATTTCTGCCCGTATGATTAGTGACTACTCAGAATTTGATGAATTAGAATCTGTACAACACTTTTTCATGGTAAAGAATTTTTCTATAGAGAATACTTCACATTTTGTAGATAATGGAAGCCCAAATACGTGCAGAACACTTTGCATTGGAGGAGAAAAGTATTGTAAAAAACGAAAATGAATGGAAAAATGGTAGCCATGGTATGCTTATATTTTGCCATCCGGTGAACTCTTCTATAAACATCCAAAGTCTGATGAGTGAAGATGATCTTGAAAGAATTCGACAGAACGTAAGTTTATGTTAATTGACTATAATTAAACTTTAATTAACCTTTGCACTCTTGCAAAAAACAACTTTTGCAGTTTTTTGGAGTTAAAGGCCTTGGTTTTAGTTTGTTATCCGTTGGTGATGAGGAGCAACTAATCTTGTACATGGTTACGGGTTCGTACTTAATACCATATAACAATTTAAATATAAAATGCATTTATCAATGTAATCAAAATTTCTTAGGTACAACAGAGAATCTGAGAAACGGTGTTGAAAAGGCTTTGAAGAATCTAAATTTTGATGGAATAAAGAAACTTTTAGGAGTTACAGATTCTTGGGTATAGTCTTTTTTAATATTTTAACCAATATATTGATAATATTTGCACTACTCATCAAAATATTATCACTTTATTGATAGTATTTTAATATTTAAATTTTTATTAGGGGCGATAATTAACAAATTCACTGAAAACTTCCAATTATGACCATTTAAAAAAAACTGTAATATTACTAAAATTACTTATTTTATGTATATCTAGTAGCAGTTTTGTGATTGTATGATTTTTTTCGCTCAAATAAGCTCCTGCAACATTTTGCAACATGTATAGCTTTGATTATTTTTACAATCAAAGCCTCAATACTACTTTTAGATGTAACTGTCCTTTTGTTAGGCCGATGAATCTGCAAATGCCGAACTCCGAAAACTTGTAAAACAAAAGAAATCGAATCAAGAATTGACTACAATTAATAGTGACTGTAGTGCAAGTGCAATTATGGTCATGGCTGGCTGTGTTAAAGGCAATGCAAAGCTTACGTTGAGCCTTAAAACCGACGAACTTTTACAAATTATAAGAGTAAGCTTTTGGCTAATAGTTAAAAACTTATTCCAAACTTAAATTTAATTAAAACTTAAGTTTTTTAAAATATATTATATTTTGATGTCTGGCACAGGAAAAAAGTCCTAGTTGCATGGGAATCGCTGCTGTAGAGGGTCCTCTCAACGTACTTATTTCAACTAATTCTGCTGGTTCCGCAATACCGAGCAAAGTTAGCAAGAAACACGAAACCAAGATTCACGTATTGTTGCTTTTTAGAAAAGGTAAGATATTGACTTTTTGATTTTTGAAGAATTCCTGTATGACAGCATCGTCATCTGCCAAAGAACGTTTTGTTTGAAATAGAAGTTATTGCGCAAATGGAGGCCCTAATAAAATGTCAAAGGGCATTTATATAAAACTATATATAGTAAAAGCGCGCAAAAATTTCAATTTGCCAGAAACGTCCTTTGGCTGATCAGCAGACTGTATTACTTTATAAGTACCGAGCAAAAGCTTTGCTAAAAATTAAAAATGCAAAATTAAAAAATCAGGATTTGTAATTGCGCTATTTTATATAAACGATTAGATTCAGTTTGTGTTCCAAGTGAAGTGTTTCTGTAGCTTTGAATTTTTTGCCTAAACATGCAAAAAAAAGTTTTACAAATGTCAATTATTCATAGGTACCGTTCCAGCATTTAGGCTTGCAGCTCTACAAAGGATTGGCGAAATATGTGACATTAGTAATTTTGAAATTCACGACATCGAAGCAAGTAAAGAGTGGTTAGACGTAAGCGCTATAATTTTATTATTGTGAACTTATACTAATGGATGCTTTTTTGGAATTCAATTTTCAGATGCAACGTGTAGCAGATGCTAAGGCAGAACTGCTGGCCAAAAAAGGCTCGCCACACAAAAGTTCAATTGAAAATACTAACAAAGTAGAACTTACCTTCATTTTGCCTAGTATTGAGGGAAAAGTAACTATAGAAAAAATGAACGAACTGACGATTCCCAACGATATAATTAAAAAGGCAAGCGACCAAAACTTATAGCCTAGAAAATAATTTACTAATGAAAATTTGTGTCAATGACAATAGATAAAGGAAGTCAATATGCTGGCTATGGGGTTTGCTATTATGGAATCTGTAGTTACCAAAAACAATAACAACAAAATATATACACATCCCGTACTATCCGTCTTGGCTGGTAAAGATATGTTAACTATAAATAGGCAAATTTATTTTCTTGTATTGCGACCAGGAGCGTAATTGGTTTTTCTCAAATTTCAGTGCCGACGGAATCCTTTGTGAAGGAAGCTGCGATGAGTTGTCTTCTATATGAGCTACGCATACCGAGCAAATCCATATTCAATTCTGCTCTCGTATGGAAATTGTGCATTTAAAGTTTAAATTATAGTTTTATTTTTCAACATTTAACTTTCATCAACAGAACGAAATTGCTGAAGCTCAAGCTATACGTTGGGCGCAGAAGGTAGTAGACACAAAAGAATTATTCACTGAATTGAAAGTTGATATTTCTGAAACATATGAAATATCCTTTGGATTTCCTCATTTCCAAGTCTCTGCAACACTGAGTCAAGAAACAGAAGCTCAAAAAATGTCTGAAATAATTAAAATAATACAAAAGAACATTAAAAAAATAAAGGAGCACGTAAGTTAATAATTAAAAGAATCGATTATACTAATAAATAAGCCTAGATATTTTTAAATAATTACAACTTTACTTAATTTTGTTACGCATTTCAATAATCCTGAAATATACTCATAACGTCACAAATTCTCAGATAATTTCTTACTTGCACGTACTAAGAAATAAATTGAATAACATCTAGTCAGTTTCTTTTGATCATTTTTTATACATAAATACATCTTGTGAAAAATCTACAAAATTGTTTAGTGTGCAAAATATGACTTGAAGTTTTAAAAATTCTAGTTTTTGGGTGTAAGGGGAATTGGATTTAGCATAATAACTGTTCAGAAGACACGTCTATTTGTCATGTCGTTTCTAACTGGTGAGTCTCATCCAACAAAAAGTGTGCGGAAGTTTTCTGGAACTATATTTATAACCTCTTAATTCATAAATTATAATATAATTTATAAGCAAGTAATGCAGGAAATATAACTAAATTTCGCTTTTATAATACCAAGGCACAAGCCCGATGCATAAAACAAATGCCATGAAAGTCCTCAAGCAAGCTGTTCCTTGCCTTCAGGATGTATTCACTGAAAAATTTATTGACACTAGAGTATGACTCTATCCAAAATTGCATTAAGGTCTATTAACTATGACAATAGATATTCTTAATTTTTTTAAAGGCTGAATTTCTAGCAAGCACAAAATTACGTGAGGTTGTTTTAGAAAACAAGCAAGCGACTACCACAGAAATTGTAACTACCGATGAATGCGACTACATAGTAATACAACAGACTGCTGACATCAATGGCATTAAGTTACTCAGTGGCTTAGACAGTGATATCTCATTAGGTTTAGTCGTAAGTACTTGCATATAGTATATTTAAAAATAACAATGATTATGTTACTACAACTTTCTACTTTACAAATATGATGTAGTACAACAAGTAATGTTCTAATTAAATTTTTTTAGCGTTCTGATTTCTATCGCACCGGAATCGCGGTTATGCAAATTTGGGGCTTTGAAGAAAAAAATGGACCTGCTTCAAGAGTATCAGGAATTCGCATAGCCATTGCACTTAAAAAAGGTGATAAAAAGCGAAATTACATAACACTAATCACATCACGTAGTAATTTTATTCCTATTCTACAGGTTTTAATAGCGTTAGTAAAAGAGTAATGTGTTTTAGGAGTTGAATCAAAGGAAATGTGTTATTGGTTTTCTAAATGTTTCAGGAACGATGCAAAACTTGACGGAGACAGTTTTAAGGAGATTTCTGTTCGAGTACTTTGACCTAAACATGGAGTACAAGGCAATGCAATTAAAGTTTATGCCGGTAAGACGCTCTGCTATGATTTTTTTTTGGTGAAGTTCAACACAATACTTGCTCAATTATATTTATATATATAATTAGCAGAATATTGTATGTAGTACATTTAGTTTATTTTTTATAAAACAATCGTAATCAAATTTTATTCGATAGGTTCAAGAAGAAGCAGACAAAGCTGCATGTATCCTAGCC
>VYYI01000843.1:0-24986 GCA_021029175.1 Bilobella aurantiaca
TATTGTACAATGTTTAAAGCATCATTAATCTTTGTTAAACACATGTGATATTTTTACCGTAAGCAACACATGAGATATATATGGCATTGGAAAGAATAAAAATACCTTACTATCTAATATCTACTAATATCTAATCTAAATACCTTACTTACTTCTGTTCTCAATAGAAATTAGTGCTCAAAATAATATTAGAACCATTTCTAAATAGACACTGTATACTATAACAACGAATGGAGGAGCTCAATTATTTGTTAAGAGTTGGATGTTGAGTTAGTAAAATTACGATAAATTTAACTTACAAGCAGGGTATATAATAGTATTTTCCAGTTTAAGCTCCATTGTTTCAGGTAGCATGTTCTTTACAAGAAGGGATGATCTTATTCGAACTAATTTCTGAGCCGATCCCTGAAGTGAGACTTCAAAGACAAGACGCGTTGTTGGGAGGTCAGCCGTTTCCTAAAACATAAAAATTTGTCATATTTATTTTTAGATAAGTATAGGGAAAACATTTTTCAGTAAAATTTACCGTTGCAAAACTTGAACGCGAATTTGAAATTGGTGTTATGTCCCTGAAGTACGTTCCGACACGATCTACAGAAACGGGACGAGATTGCAACCAGCCATTGACACGCACAATCAGTTGATGCATTTTGAGTTGATGCGTGTTTCGATGTCTTAGCTTTCCTCGGCCCTCAAAACTAAAGGTTTGCGTTCCACCATTTCCTACTTGAATCCAACTCGTCCCATCTAATCAAACCATTAATATACTTTAATAACCAGTATAAACCAGTATACTTTAATATTATATTGTTCAATTAGCCTAAAATAAGCAAAATTTAAGTAGAATTTAATGTAGACTGCGTTACTTTGATATTCAAGCTGTGTTTATGCTAATCAACATAAATATAGCTATAATACTCACAATTTCTAAGAACATTACAAATGTAAAATCGATAGCTAATGTCGTTATGTAACTAGAATCAAGTCCAGTAATAGCTTTAAATTACATTTTGTTTTATTAAAAATGAATTATTTTGTTACCTGACGGCAATTTTCCATCCCGCTGCTGTTTTAGTACATCTTCTTGATTAGAAATTATTGTGCAAAACCAAAGAGTTGATCCCGTATCGTTTTTTAGCACAAAGGGAATAAACGGTGTTCGACGCTTGTCTTGGTGCCCGTACTCGGCCGACCAGTTCCCCGAAACAGTTTTGTAGAGGCCAATCAATGTTGAGGTAAAATTCAAGTTCAAAATTTGTTCTGAAGTTATTTCCAAATCAAATTTTGAAGCCTTAGATGGAAATTCACTTGTCGGTGATTTTCGACCAAGAGCGCCACGCTCATTTTCGACAAGATTCAAATAGAATTTCCATGGCTCCAAAATTGGTTCCCATCCACAGAGTTCTCGGTTGTAGTAGTCGACGCTGATGGTCGCTTCTGCCGTGGTGGTTCGCTCTGCAATACTTTTATGAACGTCGAGTCCAGACAGAGTAACTTCGGATAAGGGCACATCTGCATCTTTGCAGTCGTCAATTACGCACACGCTAAGTGTATTGCACTTTACTTCTATACCACAAATAGACCCCCAACTCGTATTTTCGTGTTTTCTGTGCTCTGCTTGCTTTAAATTATATTTATCTTGATTTATTTTTGAATTGAAATCTCGGGTCGAATCAAGTAACTCGTCTGTCGATGAGCTCAGAAGGAGCGCTGCCTCTTCAAGGCTTCCATTGCACTGCAGTAAAGCAGCATAACAGGAATTATAAGAAAATCCCATAGATAACAATTGATGTAATGAATCCTCATCTATTTCATTGTATCCTGTGCTGGAATCTATATAATGTGAAGGATGTATGCTCTCAGTTTTTGACAGTTGTACTTGCGCGTCTGCAGATAGTCTATCTAGAAGCTGGAGAAACATCTTCATATCATAGTAAGATAGTCGGAGAGAGATGTGAGGACTCTTGATTTTTAGTATTTTGTCTACAGATGATGGCGATGCCGTTGCGTCAATTATGCTCGGCGGATCCGTGGTTGTCTTTCTTACAACTTCAATGGTTACGTTTGTTGGATCTAGTATTGATAGCGCTGTTTCCGATTCGATTCCAAGAACGCAAGAGAACATTTCGGATTCAATCAGGTTGCACAAAATTGGTCGTTCTAAATGCGGTCGCCAGGTGGCTGTGGCAGTTATCTGGTGATTTATTTTAAGTAAACGTTTATTTTAAAATATTTCATAAAAATACATATGCCTTACATGCGCGCATAATTATCACCAGAAACTGAACACCTCATGACCAATAGCTAATTTTATGAAGTTGCCTTTGTTGCAAATTTTAGTTTCGCTTAACGTTAATAATTCACTTTATAATTGCTTTTGCCTCCAGTTTCCCTCATAGTTTAGCAAAATAAATAAATTGTTTATTTTGTGGTGTTCAGTTTCTTGTGATACGCACGGTATAATCATAATAATCACTTTAACTTTTCATTTATAATTAAAATTCCCCAAAATCAACCTCAATTCCTTTATTACCTTAAGAATTACGGCATTTGTGTCCCAAGCGGAAGTATCTTCAACAACCACGAGTTCGCAATCACTAACGTTGAACTTGAAATCGAATGATTTTTTCGGCTGATCTAGTACTGGCGCCCTCTTGCTAACAATTCCCGTTGATACAGTGACAGGGCGAACTAGTTCTCTTGAGCGAGAGAGTAGCGGAGAAATGCTTTTTAACCTCGCGTCATCTTCTCTCGTATCAGCGTTTTCAAACGTGTAGTGAAGTGGCGGAGGTTCTTCAATGTGCTCCAAAAGAAAGGCTTGTATTTCCATCCACCAATCAATAATTAGCATTAGCCGCATACTGTTTAGCAAAACTGTGACGCTTGACCCCTTAGATGTCTCTCGAAGGTGTACTTCAGCTCGCAGTTTGGTTTTTGATTGAAATGTAGATGACGAGTGAGCTTCTTGCTTTGCCTCGTTGACCTTTGAAAAAAAGATAGAGCTCAAACGTATGTTTTGAAAACAATAGATTACTTTGTGTTTAGCGTCAAAATATTACTACCTTCATCCTTGATTCAGGCGTTGAACTCTGCTGAAGAATGTTTGTAAAGACATTATTCTTCCTGACGGTATCAGATTCCGCTGCTTTTGTATTTTTAAGAAAAACTCGGATATCTGAAATAAGGATTTCTTGCGAAGCCAAATCAATGTCGCGCGTTCCATCGGAATAGTTTTGAAAAGTAAACTTAGACCTTAGGAAGTCAACTCGACTAAGCTTGTCATTATCTGCTTTTACTAGTTCCAGAGTGACGTTAAGAAGGTCTAGTTCAATAGACAATTCCAGCCGTGCCGCGGTGTTTGCTTGACGAGAAATTACGATTGATAGATCTCGGGAGAGTCGTCTTCCTTCAAAAGGGGATGGTGACCGAGAGGGCATTAATTGTTCTCCAATGTTATATTGTAACAGGCCGCGAATCAGCTAGTCAAGGATTACAAAACTTAATACCTACTTTCCACGTCTAAATTTTTCTAACGCTAAATCTCAAAATAATATGTGATAATTTTTTTTTCTAGAAAATGCTGTTTTCTAACATTTTTACAAAAAAAAAACGTGTTTGTTAATTAAGTAGCGGAAGCAGAACGAAAGTTACTGTTTAACAATAATAATACACGGTGATAAAACGGTCAACGAAGTAGCGGAAATAAGAACTATAATAAGAGAATTATTGAAATTATTCGAACAAAAAAATAGAACTTTGGGTCTAAAATTAGCACCAAAGGCAACCTGTGGCATTATCTCACTTTCTGTGATTTTGAGGTAAAGGTGTCAATGCTAGGTCAAGGAAGATCCTGGGGTTATCAAAACCGTCATAACTTTTTGTTTCGTGTAGAAGTAAGATTTGACCTTGAAGGGTCATTTTGGCGTCAAGCGATTATTTTAGGGTTAAGGAGGTCACGGGGGTCATCAAAAACATGGTAAATTTTTGTTTCATGCAAGAGTACGGTTTGGCCTTGAAAGATATTTTTAGGACAAAGGGGGTCGCGGGGGTCACTTAAAACATCTTAACTTTTTGATTTATGCAAAAGTAGTGTTTGACCTTGAGATGTCACTTTGAGGGCAAGGGGCTATTTTAGGGTCAAAGCAGTCACGGGGGTCATCAAAACATCATAACTTTTTGTTTTATACAAAAGTAGGGTTTGACCTTGAAAGGTCATATTGATGTCTAGCAGTCATTTCCAGGTCAAGGGAGGCTCTGGAGTCGTTAAATCCGTAATAAAAATTTGTTTCATGCAAAGCTAGGATTTGACCTTGAAAGGTCATTTTTGAAGCCAAGAGGTTATTGTAGGGGTCATTGTGGGGCCACAGTGAAAAGTGTCCTATACAAATGTTGGTCCCCTTTATAACAGGAACCACTTTTGTAGGGGTCATTTTTCATGTTTTCACAGAATGATATCCCTTGACCTAAACCTTTGACCCCCATCCTTGTAACTTCCGGTCAAACAAAAATTTAACTTTAACTGGTTCAGATATCGAGAAACATATATCTAAAAACTGCTTTGAGATCGGTTTAGTAATTTCCGAGATATAAATTATACTCAGACGGACGGACAAAACAAAAACATAAAGTAGCTTTCGCTGTGCTTCCGCTACTTAATGGCAAATTTCAGCTTACCTTATACTTTTCAGTGTTGAGTGCAACGTATAGAGATGAAAGGGTTCCTTGCAAGCTTATGAATGCTTGCGTCGCACTATGCATTTTACGAGTTAGCAATCGTTTCACCTTTAAGTTTAGTGCACACTTGTCCTTAAGCAACGAGGAACTACATTGTGTTTTGACAATAGTCTGTCCTCGATCAAACTTCCAAAACTTGAGTTCAGCCGGAACTGGGTCATAAGGTTGTGACGTAGTTAGTTCGGCCGAATATAAATCCATCTCTAGCAAATCAATGGTAATGTAGTCAAATGGACTTGACGCCTCCTTTTCTGAACATTTGTTTCGGACTGATAGATGACCAAAATCCGCTACCAAAATTTGCGGAGATGTAGAACTGTATGGAAGAAATATAACCGGTGCACCAGCCTCTATGTTTAACGTGACACGAGCACTTTCTTCCGGACTTTCATCTGGTAAGGGCTCAGTAGAGGTATCATCTATCATTCCACTTTGGCAGAAAATCGAATTTACAAGATTGTAGAATTCGGTATAAAAGCGACTTGTGTGAATGTACAGAACTGAGGCCATTTCTAACCGAAACGTGGCTTCGTTCTCTAAATCAGAAAATTCAAATTGAATTTCAAAATTTTCAATTAAGTTAAACAAAAATAGTTTGCAAATTTTGAATAGGAATATTACCTTTTCGACAATAGTCAAAATTAAGGGCTTGTTTTCCTTGAAAAATGAACTTTACAGGATACTTTCCTGCTGATGGACTCACGTCCCTTATTTGAAGGGCTCCCAATCTTCCGTCAACACCGTGAAAACCTTTCCCACGATTTACAATACGACACATAAGGTCGGTAACTTCGCCTTCTGCAACTGTACCGCTCAATTCCGCAAATTTCACTCTTAATGACTTGACGTTGATTTCAAGCTCTGTATTCCTTTCATCAAATTCCTTCTCATCTGAACGTTTGCCTTGATTGATTTTTTCTATGTGCGATCTTGGAGAACCAGTACGTTTGGGCGAGCCAGTAGAGCTTACATTGCCAAAGTCAGCATGGACAAATGCTTCACTGAAAAACTTCCTCAAGCATATAAATGTGCTTGGTGTGAGAACCAAGTCTAAAGTATTAAAATCCACGGTGGTGGTCTTGTGAATTCCACGGTACTTGTCAAAGAAATTGTGGGATTTTTTATCAACCAATGAAATATGGATGGTCACCAAATTATTTGCATATTCTGCTGGTCGAGGACTCGGTGGTGGCGTCGCAGGCCCGATAGAGCAGGAAGGACTCGACGGACTTCGACACTCTCTCAGCGATTGACGCTTCTGTCTTTTAGGCATTCTTGTATTTTTTAACTTCAAGCAGCTTCTAAAATTTGAATGTCTGTGTGACTGAAACTGAAATCGTTCACTAAAAATATGGTCGGGATCCAAATGATCCGGTAACGACGATGTTTCTGTGCGAGCACATGAACTGGCAACAAAATGTGGGACCGTAACAGCATTCTCTTCGGGTACGCTCATTGGTGTTGACCAAACGAGGTGTGGGCACGATTCAGAAATGTTGGGATTTCGTTGCTGAAAAACAGCGCTCAAGTGGTTTTTGTCCTGGTAAACCTCAGTTGAGGTAGACATAGCTAGTAACCTATATTGAGATTCCACTGGTGCGCTTGTGTCTTCTAGTGAGAGGGACTTAAGGGATACCATCATGTCAGTGACGAAGCCTTCTTTTTCACACTCAAAGGCCAGTTCAGAACAAGAGAGGCTAAGGTGTGGAATTCTATTGCCCATTAGTCCGCGGTCGAGAGCGCTGGCACTCAGAATTAAGTGCTCTGGTAAAACGAGTTCCACCACCAAGTCTGGAATTTGAAAATTTGCGCTAATTTGGAGTGAGGCGGCATCTCCGACCCTAGTCGGGCTTGGCAAATGAAGAGACGCTGGGATTCTTGCATTGACTTCTTCTTTCCAATGCCCTTTGAAATCAATGTTCTCGGCCGTGCTGAAAACTTCGTTTTGCAAAAACTCGTCTCCACTAGCGGCTACATTGCCCAAAGAATCTAGTACCTGAGCATATTGCTCGGGTGTAACGGAGACTTTCAACGGATTGACCACGCGGCCTTGAATACTAAGTTTTGGGCTCATTAATTCATCTTCAAAATTTAAGTCCAGGAAATTGTCATGTTCAAAATTAGATACTGGCATTTCTGGAATATAGTCAATAACAAACTGAAGGACTGTGTTGTGTAAGATTGGTTTCGCCATGGCCGGGTCGCAGTAATATAGTTCCTTTGCTCGCATCAACGAATTCTTGTTGGATATTGGACTTGTCCTGCAAATATTTACAACATTCATACAATAATTTGGATTGCCATGCATTACTTAGCGGTATGTTGAGAGCTAGGAAACTAGCAGGTGACATCTCAAAACTAATATTTTTTGTTATTAGTGGTAGAAATAAAAAAGCCATGCTGCTGGATAGTCGTATTTTTTGTGGGATTTTTTTTGTAAAAAAAACAGGACAAAATAAACTTATTGTCATAACATAACGAAAACAAATATAAAGCCTAGGTCTGTAAAATTTACAAACTCAAACAATATAACAACTTCCATTGATGCATTTTAGCCAATGGAATAATATATTTACCTAGCCATTTAAGCACATTCTTAAAGCAAAAACCTATGATAGAAACTAAATTAATTTTCTAGTTTTCTAATGTCCATTTTTAAACCTTAACACTAAAACTTATGGAAAAATGTTGCTATCCGTGTCCATTTCAGATTTTTATGAAACTAATTTTTTAGACTAATTAGAGGTTGATGATCACGAATATGAAAGAATTTTTTACCGGAAATGTAAAAAAAAAATATGAATTTTTGAAAATTTTGAAATATGAGCATATATCGGCATAAGTTGCTTCAATTCAAATCAAATCAAAGTCCAGCATTTCTTCATCATCACTGTGACAACAGGACGTTTCTCGACCCAAAGGTGACAAAGGTGGAAGATGGTAACATCCTATTGTAACATCCATAACCGGCTTAATAACAATAGCATACGTTGGGGCCCTTCGGGCCCGAAAAAAAATCCTCCTACATGCCTCCGTCGGCTGGAGCCACGAAACGTATGAAAAACGTATATATCTGCTCATACGGTGGCCCTCGTCTAGAGTGACGTTGGAACAAAATTCAAATAGAACAAAAACCCGGTTCCAATGAAGAGGGAATTTTGAACAAAGGCTATTTGAATTTCAAAATTTTCAAAAAATCATAACTTTTTTGTTTTTCATTTACGGTGAAAATTTCTTTCATATTTGTGATCAGCAGCATCTAATTAGTCTAAAAAATAAGTTTCATAAAAATCCGATGGACACGGATAGCAAAATTTTACCAAATTTATTAAAATAAGCTCAAGTATTTCTAAAATTTAAGTTAAATATAGGCAACAAAAAATTAAACTAAAGTTCTCCTGTCCTACGACGTGAGTTTTTGCTAGTAAATAATAAACTCAACACACCTACTCTTGCTGCAATAGATGAATAATTCTCCCAATATTTCAATACAAATAAATACAAGCAACTCTTATAACCCAAACTGCTTGTTGTAAGCCTAAATTAAAAATCAAATAGAGGACTTTATGACTTTGTACTTTGTAACCTAACTCACAAATTTAAATAAATCAATGTTGTCTATTAAACAATTTTTGAAGTATTATTTTCCCTTTAAATAGTAAGGCTAATATTAAGAATTTCGAAACTAGGTGAATACTTATTTAGGTTATCATATTAAAATCTTGGCTTACATTTTTAAGTTGTCAATTATTTTCCAACGTTTGCTGAGGTCGAGTGAATAGAGGCTCGCGTCCCTAATGAGAAGATTGTACGTTATGCCATCAACATTGGAACAGACGTCACTGTATTTTTCCTCCATTGAAAACGAAGTCAATTCTTTTAAACCGTCGTCCCAAGGTGAGGCACCGTTTGCGGACACTGTGATTTGTCCCAAATTAGCAACGAGCACTTCCGAACTGTCTCGACTCCGAGGAAGTGCTATAACAGGAGAGTTCAAAGTGATGTGAACTTTGACGCCAAGATTTCTTTGGCTTTGATTAGAAAAGTTATTTCCAATTCCATTGTCTTCCTCATTTAGTTTTTCAAGGGACGCTGAAAAACTTCCATACGGAGATGATCGTCCTCCAGAAGGAATGCCAGGTAGGGTGTCCTGGCGCACAAGGCCAAGTGCTATTTGGGCCGCTGCAGATTTCAATTTATTGGCGAGTGGTACCTTTCAAAATAAAATGGTATAGAATTCAATAAGGCCTTATTACCTTTTCTTTTATAAAAACAATTTATTTAATGCAAATGCTGATAATATACTAACAAAGCCCAACATGCCGGCGCTAAGGCAATACGTTAACAAGTTTTGTTACCTGAAACTGATCAATGCACTTTTTGAGGTCTATGAGAAAAATTGGGGAATGCGTATATATGACAGATGCCATTTGCATTGAGAAGCTTGGAAGTACTTCTTCGGTAACGGTATCCTTTTCAAAGCTAAAATTTAGGGCCGATTCTACTGATTCCCTTGTTGCTTGTGATGACTTATGCATTCGTGTAAAACCATTATGTATTCCATCAATTAACGGATCTTTTCCGACGCTCAGTACACGTTGATGGTACTTTCCTTCCTTTGTCAAATTTAGCATTTGCAAACCACCCAAGCTTCCCTCAACCCTCAGGGCGTTCCCACCTATTCGTAAAATTTATAAACATTATTCGAGTATTTAATTAATTTTGTTGTTTATCCCGAGTAGTGAAGTACTTTGCACCAAACAAACTAAAATATTATATTCATTCATTCATTCATATTGGTGTGTTTCGTTAACTCACCCAAGGAAATTGCAATTCTCGCATCACAGGCTGTAGCAGTTGCAATTTTTCTCGCTCCACAAATTCCGTCTCTTCCTACGACTTCCCTAAGCAAGAGTACATTCAGTCGATTGAAGTCGAAACTTGCCTCAATCTTCCATTTATCTGTACTTTGCAATAGCGTTCCGGCAGATCCGGATTGAGTACGCATTTTTTCAGTTGGCTGGTATTCTGGTTTAATTTCTTGGAGAAATTGAAAAATTTCTAACAATGTTCCTTGATTTGCTGAAATGGTTTAATAAATATTGTTACTTATGTATCACACGCACTACCAGCCCGTCCTGGAACATGAGGATTTTAATTCCTATGTCTGTGTCTGCCTGTCCTAGGAAGGGCTTGTAGGGCTAAATATAATTTTGTCAGTTTTATGATTTTAGAGGTGAAGGAAAAAAACATGCTTTCTCCTGACGCACATTGGCTTTTCATATTTTGTAAATATATATAACAAATGTTTGTAAGTTTGTTTAAGATGTAGAATAAAGATAATCACCAATGATGTCTAAGTTATTGAATAGAACTGAAAGTACAGCCAAATCCTCTTCATCCGAATTTAAGAGCATCAATTCTGCGGTTATGAGAGCGTCCGAATCATAAGATGGTGATGAAATGCCGTCGACTGGGGACATTGCTTTGTGGCTTTTTGCTCCGAGGGAATGCAGTAAAGCATGATGTAGTTCTGAAGGAATTGGTAGTTGATGATCTGCATAATGCGATTCATTCACTTTAGGATAGCTATAAGGAAGAGGTGACGCTGGTGACTGAGGTGACATTGGCGACGCAGGTTCCGAATCCATGAGGCTACCACTCACGCTGTCCATGCTGCAAGATCACAATTTAGGTAAAAAATTATTAAGTATATGCATTCTCAATTATAGGTTCAAGCAAAGGCCTGACGTTTCATCCATATCATTTTTAACAGGAAATATTTTGAATTTTGAACTAAAAACTTATAAAATTACCAAACATGTTTATGAGATGCAAGAAGTAGCTCAAAGTCAGGACCGAATGTTTGTACTGCATCTGCAAGAAGGATACTGTGAATAACAAAGGAGATGCTCGTGTGCTTAGCCCATTTAGTAAAAGTTGTTCGAGCTCCAGCAATGTGTAGCTCAGCGATACTTCTTCCTCGAGACTGGATTTCAACGGAGATGTTTTGAATTGTAAATTGGGCAAGAAAAAGCTTGAAATTGATATTTGGTTCCCTTTGTTTATGTTCTGGTACACGAGGTCTGCTTCCTGGTTCTAGCATTGTTGAGTTAAGGTTCATTGCGTGGCTATTTAAGGCAGAACTGCCAGGATCATTTTCCACTGATCCTAAACGCGTGTAGGATGAAAGAACTGTTCGAAGTGCATGAATTTTTGACTTGTTCAAATGAAGATCCAACTTTGGTAAGGTCGCCATCATTGTCAATGTAGGCCATTCCGGGTCTTCACTATACACAAGGCGCCTCTCCATCTATCAGAAGTAAAAAATTAGCCATTAAAATATTAACTATTAACTAACAAAAATGTTGAATTTACTCATTTCTTCATAATTATAATAATCATATATCCGAATCAGGATACGAAATCTTCCGCCCAAGGCAGGATTGCGCCAGCACGCAAGATTGAAATGGTGGATTGTGCTCAAGTACTTTTGCCGCAAGTTTTTCGCTGCTTTTCAAAGTCTTACATAATACCCGCCGAAGGCGCAAAAAGCGAGCAAAAACCGCCGTCAGGCGGCTTTGCAATGCTTGCTCATATTATTTTATTATAAAAAGCCAAACTAAGAAATTTCATTTGGGTCCTATATTCTTGTGAATGGTAAAAGAAAGGGAACGTTATATTAGTTATTAAAGTACTAGCCAAAAAATCCAATTCTAAAACAGGTTTTGTCAACGAGTCTGAGGTTGTCATTACAAACAAAATTTCAATCAAAAACAAATCTGCTCTTTGCTCTTTTTGAAACTAAGGATGCCAATTTCTTATTCCTTGGATGCCTTTTATCATAACTAATTTATTTAGATAGGAGTTAGTTTGCAACACTCATATTTATAGACAATGCACTACTTTGTCACTAAAAATTCTCCAACACAAATAAAATGAATGCAAACCTGGATGTTAATGGAGAATCGGTCTACGAGGTGAACGAGTGACGTGCAGCGTGAGTTTGCTAGCTTCCAGCTCTCGTCTTTTGTTGTTTTTCTCTCCACTACAATAATTTGTATATCTGTAATCTCGAGCTTGTACTTCTTATACAACTTTGCATGAAGTTGATCCATGGACTCAGCAAAGTTTACTCCTGTCACTGAATCGTTTATTAGAATTTTCCCTTCCACGTCAGGAATGGAGGGTCTTGATGAGCCAGAGTCAGAATCACCTTCCGATGTGACACATTCTCGTACAGGAGAGGAACATGGTGTCAGAAACTCTTCATTTTCGTCTTCATCAGCATCCTGAACCATCGCTTGTGATTGATGGTCAGCTTCAAAAGAGGTTCGGCGTGCTTCCTCATTCTCAAAATCATTAGTGAAGCGGAAGCGACCCAGATCGAAAACAATAAATTTGGGAGCTTCCCCCGCAACTGCTCGTCTGACCCCTGGAGTACTCGACGTTGTTAAAACAGGAGTAGATCCATGTATCACAATTTGGGGGGCTGATATATCGAGGCTAATTTCCCAGTTTGTTTTATATCCTCCACCAAGCACATTCACTCGCGAATTGATCAGTCGTTCCCAGTAAACACGGAGTTCTTCCTTTGTCTTCTCTTTCATAATTTCGTAGCGATTTTGAATTACATCAAAATAATCTACAAAAAAAAAGTATTTTAATTTTTAAGTAAAATAAACTTTTGGTTTAAGCTAATTACTTTAAGAAAATCATGGTAAGAACAATTTTTCCTATGACGGGCTTGGTGAGCTAGTCTTCACTTAATTGAAATAAAGGTTTGGTAGGATAAATAACAGTTTGAATTATACTGGGTACAAAACCCCGGCTCGTTCAGAGTATTTAAGTACACTTTCACGATTCAGTGGCAAATGGTAGGATAGTAAGATATACTAAAAGTACATAGGGATTGCATCATTGTTAGGAAAGAATCTTTACATTTTTATCTGGACATCCGTAATTGTAATTTTAATTTATTCCAAAAAAATTTACCATCAACGTCCGAAAACGAGAAGAAGGAAGATAGCTCTGTCCAAAGGAGGGGATAGACGACTAGATCAAGAGGTTTTGTTGTAAGACTAATTCGATGACCAGCTCTTCTGTGTGGCCTTCTTTCGTAGACCAACTTGAAAATAGGTTCAGTCAAGCCAGTGGATCCTTTGAACTGGCCCTTTGACGAAGGAACACTGACATGGGGTGACACGATAAGTGACTTTGTTGGACAGTCGCGCAGTAATAGTGACGCTAAGGAGATAATGAACTTATGGGCACCTGACCTAGGACGCAGCTCAGTTGAAATGTTAACATCGGAAAAGTCCATTACTAAAAACGGATTGGTTGGTCGATTTAGCTTAATTAGTCCTCTTTTTAGAACAAATTTAATTTTTGCAAGGACTGCATCCCTGCCATAAGATTTCATATCATCCATGATTGACTCGTCCAACTCAGATTCGCTTTTTCGAAGTTGAAATATTTCCTTCTCCAAGTCTTCAGTTGGGTTGGATTCAGCATTTGGGTTTGTGGAGTAAAGCCAATTTGACCACGAAGGAAACAGGTAGGAAAATGCACCATAAGACGATGAGGCGGAATTAACAGGATCGAGTTGGGAAGACTGAGTTTCCTTGTTTTCATTTTGGAGTTCGGGTTTTGAATTGCTATTCTTTATAGTTGTTACTTTACTTTGAACTTCAACTCGACGCATCGCAATCTCCCGTAGAGCTACAACTTCGTCGTAGTGTAGCTCTGTTTCCATTTGATCTGAAAAGTAATCATTGAAATTTAACCACAAGGTAGTGATGAGATGACTTATGATGTGACATTAATAATAGTATAAAAAAATTCAATAGCCAAACAAGACTTTTCAAAAATAAGACCCGTCTTGAAATTTTTAATAACTTTGTTATGTTATGTATTGAGTTCAGAAAATGTCTCAGGAGCTCTTCAAAATTATGACTTTTTTTATGCAATGTAATGGGGTTGTTTGGCGAGCAAAAATGTGTCAGCCAAAATAAGTTCACGGAAACTAGATTCCATATTAAGGCTCTAATTCTTTTCAGTATGGCACCAATTTCTACAAACTAGATTCTTGAATCTAACATCTCACGAAATATAGGTTATTAGAAAAAATATGCCTAGTATTAAAGTAGAAACATAACTACTATTGTAAATAATAGTTGACTTCCTATGATAGTTCACCTTTAAGTTTGCGTAATTCTGCTGATAGCATCTCTTGCTTCAAGTGCAGTTCGTAGGCTTGAACGTACTTAATATTTTTTGTTGCTCGCGTATGCATTTTCTCGTACGTTTTGAGAACTGCCCTGCGCTTATAGCCTTTAAAGGCCAAAATAGCTCGCACCGCATACTTCCACCACAACAATGGTGCTTCCTTGACAGTCTCGTGAAATGGCCTGTAGTGCCGAAATCGACAGTTTCGATACAATCGGGTATATGACTTGTAAGAACGATAACTTGTACGGAATTGTGCATCCGACAACTGAAGCGGAACTTTGTCTAAAGTTAGCTGAACATCGAAACGAGGTTTTGAGGAACTGGAGATTGGATGCGAAGCATTGTTCTTTGATATCCTTGCTTCAGCGGAAACAGGACAGAGAAGGAAGTCTTCCGTTTTTGAGAATTTGTTCATGGTATTCTGGAAAAGTTTGTAAAAAATATGAGCATAGCTAGCAGTATTTTTGTTTGGAACGTTCTCATGCTTATGAATTTACTGTACACTTAAATATCTTACTGGAGATGATATCATATATGTTATATTTAGTCAATAATAAAGTTAAAACCAGTCAATCAGAAAATACAATTTAACGAGTACAATGCCCCTAAATTACGTTAAAATCATATCTCCTGCAACCAAAACTTTCAAATTCATGCAAAATAATTAATATATCTGGAACTTATGCTGTTAACAAAACGCGACAAAGCAAATAAGACTGAAAGCCCATGTTTAAAATTCCGCGATGTTGTCCACTATTTTCTGAAATTATTTTCAATTTTTATGCTTCAAACAATGAGTTGATGGTCGAACTTAAGGCAAATAATGCCAGTTTCAATCAAAGCTGAATAGCACTTACAATTAGATCAACTGGGTTGAGATCACTGAATTTTTCAGCTTTCGTATCACAATAAATTGCAAAGTCAACGAGTTGGAGCGTCTTGAAAGAGCAGTCTGAAGTATTTCCAGTTGCAGAGGAGGAGAGTGGGAGCCACTGGGCGTCACAGCTCTGAGCAGTCAAGCTTTTGAGGGTTACGCCAAAAGCCACAGTTTTATGACCTATGACCTCCTCGAAGCGAATATGAACATTGCGAACGTTGAGTTGCAAGTTTTCAATGACTTTGGTAACAATTGACGCTCCAATCTGCATCGACGAGAAGTAGAGGGATGAGTAGTAGGATGAGGCATTTGAAGCCAAGTCAAATTGCGTCTTCCACCTTCCTTCATGGGAATCCAGCGCAGCCATTTTGATTTCATGTGCTAAGTCGGCTTCTTGGATAGGATCCCACTGTAGAAAATTATGCCAAATCAATTGACGTTTCTAATTGCTAGAATTGATGCATCCACGCAAATTTACACAGTACTTTGTAATGCTCAGTATCTGGTTATTTGTGTAGTTTATAGAAGTGTATAATATAAATATTTAAGGCTAAACACCCGAGGTTTGCTTAATGTAAACTTTCCTAATAACATTAAAACATACGTATAAATAGCTACTCTTCTAGCACGTTAATGTTGTATCACGATAAATTGTTGTATCACGTCTTTAATCACGTTAAACATGTTAAAAATTAAAGTTTGTTAGTAACCGCTCACGGCTAATTGGTTACAATCTGTTACCTCTGAAAGATTGAGTGGCACCGCAACGAGGTAAACGTTCTCGATGGTAATGAGTACAGGCTCATTACGAAAGTACTTGAGTAGGTTGAACTCAATTTTAATACGACCAACAACGCTCGACTTGACTTCAATTGGAAGGCCCCACCCACGAAATATATTCTTCTTCAGAGGTACATTCTCCAACTCTAATTCACCTGTTACATCAACATTATTAATTCTCCAAACATGATTTCCACGCTTTTCCCCAGAGTGAAGAATATTAGGCTTACATCAAAAATAAATAAGACTCTCTGAGAAAATACATTATTCGATTAGGTCTATGTTTAGAATATATGGTTTCAAAAGGATAGTATAGACAAATCATATGTATTTATATGAACCATATCAAATTTATAGGGAATTATTATAGAAACAAAGCTAACTTTGGAAACATCGACACGGAATTGTCATATCCGCTACGATGCACTTCACTTACAATAAAATCAGAATTACATCACCTAATTTAAATGACTCATTTGTATTATTAAGCAAATTATACTTACTCAATTTCAGAAGAGAGTCGTTCAAGAACTTTAACAATAAATTTACATTTGATATCAATATAAATCAAGGTTACATACTAATTAATCTTAATCATAATTTTAGATTTAATGATAATAACAATATATTCCAGATTCCAGCAACAGTAACAAAAAGTTTGGAAGTTTCTATGTTAAACATACCTTGTCGAAGAGCAAATGAAAGTTGTTGTGAATTAAGGTTTTCAACATAATTGCCGAGATAGTTGTTGATGTACCAGGATATGAATGTTTCCCACATTGTCAATTAGTAATACGTTAATATACATAAAAATTACTTAGTTGTTCTTTAGATATTGGAAATATTCATTTCATTGTATTGAAAACAAATGCAAAAGTGAAAGCTGGTTGCATAATATAAATATTCACTCGTGACTTCAAAGTAATGTTAAAATTGGCGCTCATTGGATTATGGGTTCTGTAGTTTTGCGCCGCAATATCAAGTTCCATTATACCACAATGTCTTAGATCCATGAAATATAAGGCGTTTCTAAATTGTTATCAATTTAGAAATCAAGGAAAGTTTGTCACACATTTTTTTTACTTGAATTGTAATTAATACTTTGTTAGCAAAATTAGCGAAGTTGCTAAATTACAGAAAATATTATAAAAATAAAACGATTTGTTTAAGTCACAATAAAAGTTAAACAATATATTATTGAGTATATATTATATGTCAAGCATACTAATTTAACCAAGTTTTTGTCCCAAATGAAAATACTAAAATTATTTGTATAAAAAAGACTCCTTGATTTAAATTCTGACCTTGGGGACAACTTATACTACGTATAACTTCAATCTCAGAAAATTAATATTATTTCTTGTAGTAATCATTAATTTATAGTTTAAAAATAATCCAATAAATTTTGAAAAACTTATAAGGCAAGAAAATAACTTCAATAAAGGTAATTTCCTAGGTTTTATGTTTAGATTGTGTGTGATTTAGCCTAAAGCTTAAAATTCTAGTATAAACTTGTTTTTGCTCTTCTAACAGTTGGGTTGTATAGTTCAGGAGTGATAACAAGCCTTCTAGATGCTACGGAAGAAATAGTCTAAGCACTAGCAAGTAGCTCAGGCCACGCATAGTTTAGACTAAAGTGAGGTGTAGTGAGTAGGTATTCGCCAACGAAATATTATAAAATAATACTCCTCAACAGGTTTTCAAACCAAATTTTAAAATAATAGCTGCATTAAATTGGAGACAATTTTTATGAGTGATTTGTTATTTTTAAACTGATATGTGTTGGCATCGCAAACTTAGGCATCGTCGTAAAAGAAATAAATGACTGGCTGTAAAGTCCTGAGGGTATACATGAAGTTCGAAGGGAAATACAGCATAAGATACATTCCTGGGGTATAAATCCTAAGCATGCACGTTCAAAGATTGTTCACTTTTACATAGTGGTTATGTCAAATAAATTGTTTGTTAGATACTAACTATTCAGTGTTAAATTTTTCGATAATCAAACATCGAAGTGTGCAAACTGGGTTAAAAATAATCCATTCAAGATGGAGGAGTCTCCAGAAATTAAAAACAAATATCCCAATGTGATTTTAATTCATGAGTTTTATCACAAGGACCATCAAACGGAAAACAATACACTTCACAACGAGGGCCCAGCCCCTGATGGAGATCCGGAGAAAGTCTCTACTCATACTAAATATTACACCAATCTAGATGAAGTCGCAACAGTCGTCATCGTGAATATAAAAGACGACAAGGGATGGTTCAAGACGCTACCATCTATGCACAAAGTTTTGTGACTCAAGTTCATTTTTAAACAAAAAAAAAACTCCATCAACTATATTTGAAACGTTATGTAGAGTGTAAGGAAGACGGCGCTAAAGGTTGTTGGCAGAGCCCTCAAAGAATATGATGAATATTTTCTAGTAGTGTTTTCGCTGAAAGCTAATTCTTTATTCCAAATTTTTATTCTGGGAGACTTTCTGAAGGGTATATACCGCCATTGACTCTTGATGATCAACATGGTAAACAAGACACTGCAATTGTAGAACATAAATTCCATCCGTTGAATTCGAACACAAAATTGCGGTGTGGAGAGTTTGATGCACTAATCAATAGACCGCGGCTACATAATTATAAAATATATATTTACATCTCTCACTGGTTTTGTGTCATAGGACGCGTCTTTTTGGCGATGTTTGTTTACATTGGTCTCAACTACTATTTTGTGAGAATTTAGGTTTCCCTTCACACAAATTTTCAAAATCAGAATTTTTTTTACAAATAAATCAGGAGCCCTCTGTATATATTGTATATAATATTTATGCTCGTGACATTAGCGAATAGTTACAGTAAAATATAGTATTGTGTTTAAATAAATAATGTTTAAAACTGTTTTTGCTTCGTTTTGTTTTTATTATATATTAATTGATTTTTCTTTACAATTTCATAATTATCAGAGGGTACACAAACTAAATTTGTTGGTGTATACCAGCCGAAATTCTGATACTATTTTACGCCAACACATTATATACATAATATTTTTTATCTGGGGTGCCCTGGGGTTTTGACACAGTAGATATAAGTCGCACAATTAGTAGTTTTTTTTATTTAGGTGTCGGCCCCTTAATATGATTCAGCTGATGATATTTTATGATACTAAAAAATTTTCAATACCTAACTAAACATAAAACGCAATTATTAATGTGAATTCACTTAATTGCAAACCAGATGCAAAATTCAATTATTATATAACTATCAGAATATTAAATTATTATCAGAACAATTACAGAAATTATAGAAATTTTCGAAAAACTACTCTACTTTTGGTTTGTGAAATTGTTGCAAAAAAAATCAAGCACGTTGTTGAGTACTGTGAATTTAATGTGAGAGCGTATTACAGATTCCTAACAGTTTTGATGTAATTCATACCTAAGAAAATCTAGACTGCAATCTATTCCAAATGGCTCACATCAGTCTGTCATATTCTAAATGCATTGTAGATGCCATTAGCTAACGATTTTTTTTTGCAAATGAGTTTCTTATCCGTATTTGGTAAGTTACAGATAACGCTACTAAGGAAAATTTTATCGACCGTTGTAAATGAATCAATCGAAGCTGAGTAAGCGACCATTGCAATTATTTCTTTTGAATAAAAATTAGGTATAAATAATGTTTTAGTCTGTTAGTATTCAGTTCCATTCCCTTAGAAAAATGAGACCCTTACAATTAGTAATTTGAAAAAGAAAGGAAAGCAAAAGCAAATCTTTTACTAATTTTTGTCACTTTGGAAGGGTTTACTTTAAGTTTCATTTCCGCTCAAGCGTGCTCAGATGTTCTAATCATATTTTCAAAATGGGCTCAAATCTAAAAACTTAAAATTGGTCGAGCCAATTTCTGTGATATCAGGCTACTTCACACCCTGATATTTCAAAACAAAACTTTAAATGCTTCGGATATGCTGGTCTACTATAGTGCTTACGATAGTACTATTTTGCCTTTCGCAGCTTCATGCCAATTGTACATTGGAAAAAGGAATCTTTAATTATTGACAAGTTCTTAAAATACCAACACAGAATTCTTTAAAAATCAACATAAATGTATTCAGATAATTCATATTTTGTAACTACAACATTGTCTACCCTGGAGAAAGGGATTTTTTCCTGATAGCTTCAGGTAATCCTACTTTTCTAGCTTTCTAGCGACCAATAATAAATAAAAATACTCAATGGAACATCGAATAGCATTTAATACATTTCCTGCAGAAGTAATTTCAATTAGGCAAAATGTACTCCTCAATATCCTTAAATACGTGGCGCTGCTCCAACTCTCCAAGTTTCTGCTACACTATTGTTAAACTTAAGCATTAGAGAAATGTCGGTTAAAAAGACTTGAAATTTTAAAAGTTTCATACCTATTTCTCTACTCGAATGCTTGATTGTGTAAACGCTAAAAAAATAAGCGAGAGCTCTCTCCTATTCCTCGCTCCATTTTAAATGTTATAAAAGCATATTTAGGTAAGAGCTCTCCACGAGCCTCAATGCCACGCGAATTAAGGGTTTGAATGAGATGAAATATTTTAAGTATAAAAGTAGTCAACACTTAAATAATCAAACTTAACTATTAATTATTAAATATACCAACTAGTTTGTGAACCAAATTATAGTTCTTTTTCTGCTCTAAAATGAAGATTTTCTTTACCTGTGTTCTTCTTATTTTAAGTTGTAGTTCGTTAGTTGTAGGGAGTGGGTTCCCGGGGTTGCAGGACGCAGTAAATGTAATAAATTTATGGTTATCTACTCCCGCCGGCTTTGCAGCGTTAGGGAGACAGTGCACTATCAGATATATTGCCCAGGTATTCATTCGAACCTTTAACAAAATCATTTACAAAGAGTCTTAAGAAGTACTAGATTACTCAAATGGTTTCTCCTATTAACGAGTAGTAGCAGAAGTAAACTACAAAATACAATCTAGCTGGTTGTACATGTTCATTTTCAATTTGTGTATATTGATAAATCAGTTGTTGCAAAAGAAAAATAAAAAGAGGGAATTCTCATATTTATAAAAAGTTTTTTTAATAGGCACACTATTCGCACATATTGCAGTAAAGCAACCAAATTGATTTCATCTCCAATAGTTCACTACGCTTTTTGTATCAAATTTCAGTTCCTCCTAATTGCTACAATTGTGCTAAATTACATTTAAATCTTAAAATATTGTATTAATTATTTTAATGATACAGTGTTTTTACTAACAATAGTTTATTTATTCTCAAAACTAGCATGAAAACCTAGCTTCGGACTGTGCAGCCTCTCTTAAGAAGAAAGAAGAAACATCTCCTCAATTCCACATCGAAAGAAATCCTAACGTGTTCTTCATTCAACAGCGCGTTTATAAGAAAAGTGACAATGAGAAAGCAGGTAACCTCAAGCACTTCCAAATCCCGGCCAGAGATTACGAAAATGAAAATGATGTCGCACAAGCCATCCTCGGGAATCCAATTGCGACAAATTCTTGGTTTATCAAGGTATGAAAATTATATTAGTCTTATATTCTTTACTGGATTAAAAAGCAAACATACTAGCAACTATATAATAACATTGAGAAATTCTTAGACTATTAAAGAGTCTGATTGGAATGGAGTTGGCGGAGTGATCAAAGATCACGGTGACTACTTTTTGGTGGTTCTTGCATTGCAAGTCGACCTTTGGGAGAAGGAGTATCTGAAGAATATACCACAACTCAGTCTTGACTCTTGATCCACCTGATCAACATTGAAGGATGAAGAACATCTAAGAAATATCCGCTCATTATTTTTCAATTGAGCTTAACTAAATAGTTTAAATGTTAATAAACAAACTTTGTCAAAACATTGCTGATTTGTATTCGATGTTTTTGTTAAGACTGTAGAAGTTGAGAACCGGCTAAGGTTTACTAAAACTGTTGAGAGCCCTCCTAAATAATATTTTGGCGTTATTTTTGATTTAATTGTTATTCATAAAGTACACACTGCCCGTGTACATTCAGACTCTAGAATTATAACCTCGTTTCTTGACAGAACTCTAATTTATCACCAAAAAATAAATCAAGTCATTTATTAGTATTTTTGCTTTAAGTTTTTAAAAATGCACAAAATATTTTATTATTGTAGCTTAACAATAAGCAATATCAGAAAAAAAAGCATCTAAAATTTAAATTGGTAAAAAGATATTAACTTTGTTTCAATTTCTTTAGCTTCCTGTCTTTTGAAGCTTATGCTTTTTAGTATAATATAGACATGTTTTATCTTGAATTCTTCGTAAATTCTTTGCAAAGTTTAAAAGCGTTTTATTTAAGAAGTTTGCTTTTACTTCAAAATGAAATACTCAATTGAGAAAGATCTTATTGTACTAATAGAATTCTACGAAAAGTTACCATGCACTTAATTAACGTGTTCGTATTTTATAGGGGTAACAATGTATAGTTAAGTATTATTTCTCTACTATTTCATCAAATGAGTAATAACTAATAAGTGTCCCTAGGAGCGTCCTGAAACTGTGATAAAATGTCATTCGTGTTTTGTAGTAGTCGTTCCCACTGCGGTTGATTTGCTTCATATAATTTATTTTGTATTTGATATTTGCCAATGGATTGGTCAACATATGCTTGTGTTAGCGAGCTGAGAAGTGTCGAATTGGCCTTTTAGTTGACTAGGAAGTTCTGAGGAAAGAAACAAAAGAGGGTCTGACTTGCAGTGAACGTAGGGCTGACAACAGAGGAGCCTCTGGCTCTTGCAGAAGCATGATCACCACAGTTCGCATACTGATCCAAGATCATCCTCTACTACCGCAACGTTCCAGGCTTCCACTCATCGCTACCACAGCACCACTTAGATCTCGGCACTGTCCGGCACTGGCAAGTTATAATAAGGCTCCTGGGCCCCCGGACTATAGATCTTGGCCCTTCATACAATAATATAATTTTGATACTTTGTGCGTCTCTTGCATTTATTAACGATAACTTTGGGTGGACATCGGATTTAAAGTCATAGGGTCATAAGAACTTCAAATCTGAAAATATTTGAAACAACTAACACATTGTCTGATTACAAATTTTATTTTGATTTGAGAACTTACAGCACACAATTAAAAAAATATTTCCACAACTTCAATTTAAGAAGAATACTTTTAATAGCGAAGTAAAGGTTTTAAAATCTTAAAACTATTAAATTGATCATCAAAATAGCGCAACAATTTTCTTTTGATTTTGCGGCAAATTTTAAAACGCAAAATACAATTTGAAAGGGACTTATAAATTTTCATATGGAAGGATAAGCTGTATGTAAAAACATTCCAATTTGACAATTTGACAAGGCAAATGACATTCTAATCTGCAGCTTTTATATTCCTCTTCGAATTAATATTGCCCAAACATGCAGCCATAAATTAAATCTTGAAACTATAGAGCACTGGAACAAACGCATCAAAAAAGACAAGTTGCATAAACACAACGGCTGTACGAAGTATTTGGATATATTACGACATATTATTAACTCGAGAACTGCTTAACCGATTTTAAATATGTTTAAAAACTGGAATTTGTTATGACACTGTGACTATAACGCCTTGTCAGGGTTTAACAAAAGTGGATATTAAGGATCCAAAATCATCCAACAACGCTTACAAAAAATTTCTTATAAAAAAAACATAATGCAGAGCGTCCTAGACCACTGGGTCGACATTCTCGCATCGGCTTAAACCAAAACTAAGCACATTTTAATCGCAATTCAATTCTCGCGAAAGATAAGCCAAATTTTTTAGTTAAGCTAAAGTTTAACCTGAACTAATCCATGTGCCGAGAATGAGGGGTGATTAAACCCTATTTAATCATCTTTCCATTCTCGCACACCAGTTAAGCCGAAAATTAAGCCAAAATGTTAAACCTGTTTCTAGCAGGTTTAAGTCGAGTTTTGACAATATTGATCATTATTCAATCACTTATTTTACTATCTATTAGTTAATATGTGGTACAATTAAGGCTTTACTATCATTAATCATTAATTTAAACACTTTAGGCAATTGTTCTTGCTTTTGTTAGTGAACAAATTATTCGTATTGCATTACCACTGAGTCTGTATAGTGACTTCATGCGAGAGTGAACACATTTACTAGCCAGTGACGCTCAGTACAGTGTGGTCGTAACTTGAACCAGGTTAGTTGTGACTCAGGATTAGTCTTCTTCTTGGCCTAGGAAAATGATACTTTGTGCTCAATTGGGCTGGATTGGACCCTAAGGTACGCAATGTTATTTTCCCATAAGAAGGTTTGGTTTTTAAAGTTTTTAGCAAACTTTAGCAAAGCTCCCGATTAGGGATGAGCGATATTTAATCCAAATCCGAGAAGGCCGACCCTGGGTAATATCTAAGGGTTTGATTTGCAACTTACGAAAGGGTACTTAAAAATAAACAATGCTTGATTTTTTTCTATGGTAGAAGCATTAATAATTGTTTTCATATATTCTTAAGGAAAAGTACCAAGCATTTTTGCCCCTATTCAGTGACCCTATATCAAACACCCGGAAGCCATGGCTACGGATCTGCCCTCATGTCAAGTTTTTTTAGGAGCCATATTTTCGGAAATTCAGGCTGAGTACTTGCGCAAGGCCTAAGTCAGAGAAAGACTAGGTGGAGAATATAGCACATGACATATTCCTCAATATTTATAAGTTTAACAACACTTTTATTATTTATTTTAGCTGGATAAGCGAGACTCGTCGTGTGCTAACTGACTAAAATCTAACCAAAATATACGAATCCGCTCAAATGAAAACCAAGAATCGCAATGTGGTTTTTGTGCCAGAGCGCTTTTTCAAGGACAACAAACACTCCGAAAATGTTCCTTTTGATGCAGATGTGCCCACTGGTACAGATCAGTATAAAACAAGCCTTCACTTAAAAGACTACCATGATGAGCACGAAGTGAAACGACAGCTCACAGAAAGCTAATAAACGATGACTCTAGCTTTGTGCTCGGCATTTCTTTCCATATTTACATTTTGTATTTGTATAGTAGTAATACTGTAAATATGGGTTTTGAAACAGAGAAATAATGGAGTTCGAGTTAGGAATCACTCCTGTCAACATCTCTTCTCCTCATCTCTAAAATTAGACCAATAGTAGTTTTGTCATTTACTTTTTTAAACCACTTTTCTTTTTTGCATAAACTTGTTGTGCTGAAAGTAACCAATCCTTTAAATTTAAGTAAACCTACGAAACAATTATTCGGACTATAGATATTTATTTTTCTACGCAACATTAAGTTTCAAATCCAACAAACGAGCGCAGACGTACAAAATCTACTCCATTTTGGTGACTACTGCGGCG